>OZ035962.1:61651073-61780073 GCA_964034945.1 Chrysopilus asiliformis
TTGATCTACTCGATCCTCTCCTACTGGGCAGAGAATCTGGTTAGAGATGAAGATCTCTTTTGCATGGAAAAATTAACTCATCGTGAAGATCCCCAAGAAAGGAGACATCACCAATTGTAATAGTTGGCGAGGAATTACGTTATTCTCTTTATCAAGTGAGGTCCTTGCTCGTATAATTATAAATTGAACTAAAGATTCATTTACGACTCGACTACGCAAGGAGCAGGCTGGTTTCCGAACACAGCGTAGTAGAGTCGAATGATCAACAATTATAATAGTCATTGGGCGCATTCACAGTACTCAACGGTTGAGTAAATCTCGATGAGTTCTCGTGAATGCCTCGATACATTAAATTTCAAAATTCTACACTCATCGGTTGAGCATAAAAGTATCGCAGTAATTTTTCGATACAAAAAATGGTGTCCGATCAGTGGTTATGATGAGTAATCTCTCAACTGTTGAGTACCGTGAATGCGCCCATTAACAAAAGTCTCACTTGGAATGTCGCTTGATGAGTTTCGAGCGATATTTCAAGTGACATATGAGCCGCTCACTGCACACTCCGACTAACTGCCATAAAACAAAAAGTTGAGAAATGCGATGAAATAATGTGCATTGTTTTCTAAAATTCTCTTTATAATATAAAAATTTTGTTGCTTATTATTCAGGAATCCTTATTATTCAGCAAAATTATTATAAATATAAAAAGTTATGACTATACGAAGGGCTTTACACTTAATTTTAAGGTTTTTCAAAAGTGGAGTTAATCGATGTGTGCAGTGAGCGGCTCATATATCGATTATAAAAAATCATTAATTCGATGAGGCATCAGAAACCATGGTATACCTAAAACAATCTTAATATTTACAAAAAATAAAATCTCTACCACGGATATGAATGTCGGGTACTCCAAAATAAGAGGACTAACTAAGGTAGGCACAAGAGTGCGAAAGAGACTTTCTGTCACCAATCCTCTTTCGCCTAATGTACTATCCTGTCATGATGGAATCCAAATAGTGGCCTCGGGGGTTTAGATTACGCAAATTATATATGCCCTCATGCTGAAAGAAACATGAAGTAAGGCTTAATGTTTAAAACTGGAAGTTAAAGCTGTTGGCCAGAAAATCAGCACTTCCAGGACAAATAAAATGGGGATAAACACATCGAATAACACACGAGCACTTATTGTTAGAAGCGACAAGGAGAAAAGGTAAAAATCCGGTCGACCGAAATGAAGTATGATTGACCATATTTGACAGTTTTCAAATACGTAGGTACTTGACAGTTAAATGACCATTAAACTTACCTATTTTTAGGACATACCTATTTTTTGTGACCTAAACATGCAATTTGTAGAAATGCAACAAAAAATATTGTAAATTTTGATTCTAAATTGGCGGTTAAATGAAACTAATAAATTTTAATCTTTTTGGTATTGTATACAGTTCCACACCAAAAAAAGATTAAAATTTAATCTTGCGAAAGATTATTATATTTTTAATGTATTTTTTATTAAAACGTAATCTAAATAAGCTATTGATTTTAATACTTTTTTTATTAAAATTTAATGCGACTGCACTATTTTTTTAATGCATTTTCCGATTACGTTGCAATCCAAATACGCTACTTTTTTTAATACTTTTTATTAAAATTTAATACAACCACCTTACTTTTTTAATGCATTTTTGTATGCAATGTAATGTAATACAAATGTGCTATTTAAAAAAAATTAGTGTTATTCAAATTTATTATTGTTAGTAAAATTTACGTATTGACTGTAATTTCCAACTTGAGCATATCTCAATATCGCATTTTTACATGTCGTTATCTCTTATATAAAACTACCGGAAGTGTAGATGATCTTCCTGAGCGGAGAAAATGCTGAGTGACGACCGATGAGAAAGAGGCACAATCGTGCGAACATTCTTGCTGTTAAATAATTACAAAAATTACGGCTGTCACTTTATCTTTAGATATAAAAAAAAAAAAAATTTTTTTTTAAAAAAAGCTTTCATTAAAAAAAATGCACTAAAAAGAAAAAAATAATTTTCTGGACGCTGTGTATCACAAATATAAAAGCTTTTAAAAAGCGAGATAAATGTTTATTTTATTGTTTTCTGCTTTATCTCGCTTTTTAAAAGCTTTTATATTTGTGATACACAGCGTCTAGAAAATTATTTTTTTCTTTTTAGTGCATTTTTTTTAATAAAAGCTTTTTTAAAAAAAAAAATTTTATTTTTTTTATTTTGTTCTTTTTAGTCTTCGAATATATAGCTTTACATTTGAGATGTCCTTACAGGCTTTTTAACTTGAGAATCGTATTCAGCGAACCCCAAAACCCGCAGAATATATTTTTTCCCGGAACAATTGAGAAAAAGGATAATCACGTTATCCTTACAGGACATTCCGTTATCCTTACAGACTTTTTAATGACAGATTCGGATTCAGCGACCCCAAAAACCCCCAGAATAGATTTTTTTCCGGAAAATTTGGAGAAAAGGATAATCACGTTATCCTTACAGGACCTTCCGTTATCCTTACAGACTGTTTGATGACAGATTCGGATTCAGCGACCCCAAAAACCCCAGAATAGATTTTTTTCCGGAAAATTTGGAGAAAAGGATAATCACGTTATCCTTACAGGACCTTCCGTTATCCTTACAGACTTTTTAATGACAGATTCGGATTCAGCGACCCCAAAAACCCCCAGAATAGATTTTTTTCCGGAAAATTTAGAGAAAAGGATAATCACGTTATCCTTACAGGACCTTCTCTTATCCTTACAAGGACGAAGTAGAGAAAATATTGTATTGTCATCGGACTTATATAAGTGTACAAAATTTCAAGTGAATCGGATGAGTGGAAGTGGGTCAAAATTTGATTGCAAGATTTGACCCCGACAAACAAACAAACAAACAGACAGACAAGATAGCGAGCTAAATAAAAGCTTTTAAAAAAAACACTTTAAAAAACAAGTTTTATAACCTTATACACTTTCAAAATGCACTAAAAAGTAAAAAACAAGTTTAAAGTTTCACAAAAAAATGTTTTTATAAATTACGTGTTGTTGTGAAATTATAAAGTGTGCTGCGTTGCACAGTATGAAACCGCTATTACAGATTCAAGAGCAAATGCAACGTCACACACTTTATACTTTCACAACAACACGCAATTTATAAAAACATTTTTTGTGAAACTTTAAACTTGTTTTTTACTTTTTAGTGCATTTTGAAAGTGTATAAGGTTATAAAACTTGTTTTTTAAAGTGTTTTTTTTATTTTATACTTTTTAGTCTTGAATTAGCCTACCAAAAACCTCCAGAAAAGATCTTTCGCGGGAAATTTGAGCAGAAGGAAACTCACGTTATATTTGCAGGACATTCCGTTATCCTTACAGAATTTCAAATGTCAGAATCGGATTCAGCGACCCCAAAAACCCCCTAATGCCAGTTTTTCCCGGGAAAAAATGGGAAAAGGATATGTGCGTCATCCTTACAGGACTTTCCGTTTTGAATTTTGAAAATCTAACACCGAATTCGTGATCAGCGACCCCGAAATGAGAAAAAGGATATTTGCGTTATCCTTACAGGACCTTCCGTTTTGAATTTTTAAAATCTAACACCGAATTCGTGATCAGCGACCCCGAAAACTCCCTGATGCCAGTTTTTCCCGGAAAAATGGGAAAAAGGATATTTGCGTTATCCTTACAGGACCTTCCGTTTTGAATTTTGAAAATCTAACACCGAATTCGTGATCAGCGACCCCGAAAACCCCCTGATTCCCTTTTTTTCCTGGAAAAAATGGGAAAAAGGATATTTGCGTTATCCTTACAGGACCTTCCATTATCCTTACAAGGATGGAGTAGTAAAAATATTGAACTGTCACCGGAACTACGCAAGGTGACAAAATTTCATCTTCCTAGGTTGCATAGTTTCGGAGATATAAGGTTTCAAAGATTCCAGAGATAGACACATAGGTAGCCACATAGGTCGCGACAATCCAACTTAATAGAAAGTGTATAAAAATGAATATTTTTCTGTAAGGATTTCTGTTTGTTTCCACGAAACTCACAAACTACCAGTCCGATTGAGTTCAAACTTATACATAAAGTATGTTTTGAAGAGAGGATGGTTTAAGTATACTGTGCGATTATTTTGCATTACTCCTTCCCCCCGCCCCCATACAGTTATATTAAATTTAAGACTGTAGAAATAATTTAAAATTTATTTTTTATTAGGCTACATTTTTTTTTTAATCAAAAAATAATTATGTCAATATCTTTTCAAATGAGATGAAATGAGATGAAATGAGATGAAATGAGATGAAAGAAGATGAAATGAGATGAAATGAGATGAAATGAGATCAAATCAGATGAAATGAGATGAAATGTGATGAGATGAAATGAGATCAAATCAGATCAAATGAGATGAAATGAGATCAAATGAGATGAAATGAGATATATATACATATATATATATATATATTAGGGCGGGTCGATTTTTTTTCGACCAAGGGGTATAGCATATTCTGATTCTACACTAAATTCTAAGAAAAAATGCAAAAGAAACCATAGGTCAAAAATGAATTTTGATGTCCCCAAAATTGCATTGAAATTTCTCTTTTTAAATTATCGGGAAATGTGTTTGTATTAGTTCGAATTTTTCGAAAACTATTTAACCAATCGACGTGCTGAGTACTACAAATAAAAGCTAAGGACATAATCTTTAACCCTCTAGCCGGAATGCCCGCCTTAAGGCGGGCTTCAGGGAATTCGCTTGTTTATAACGGGTAACAATTTTAATCGCCGGAAATCGCCGGAACGTCTTACACTGACTTTTGTAAGTTATCGCTTTACATGCTGGAAAAAATTTAGCCCTGTACGTTGTCTTGGTTACGGTCTGTCGCAAGTTGAAAGTCATATTTTAGTGAATTTTTCTCGGTAATATGCCGGTTAGAGGGTTAAAATGGCGTATATAATAATTTGATCGGAATTATAGTTTTGGAGAAATGGGAATTTTATTAGAAAAAAAAAATTTTAAATGCTGATTTCCACACCAACTCAAACTCGACTTGTATGGAGCTTGGAAATCACTTTTGTTTAACTTTTTTCATTCGGATGTAGTCAGGGACCTAAAAAAATCGACCCGTATTTTTTTGTTTGGCGGAATAACGTCCGGTAGGCGGAGGGGGGGATTTCAAAGTCGGCAAAAAATCGACATGACAAAAATTTTAAAAATTTGTAACTTTTGAACAGCTTTACCGATTGAGATGATATTAAACATTTTGGAAAGGTAATTAAATTTCCTTTTCACAAAAAAATATTTGCTGACTCCCTCCCCCTCACCGTCATATTGTAAAATTCAATTTAGTGACAAAATTTAAAATATCTCGAGAACGACATTTTTTTTTCTTTTGAATTTTTTTCTGTAAATACCTACCATTATACCACACAAATTCGCTAAATAAATTTTGGGGGTAAATGCGTTTTTGATTTTTAAAAAAATTTCGAAAAAATCGAATACAAGAAAAATGTGTATATTTTACTGATTTTCGATTGGTTTTTATGTTTTATGTACATAATACAGGTATCCCTCGAGTTACGCGGTTAATTGGTTCCGCGTAACTCGAAACCGCGTAACTGGAGACTCAGGATTAGTGCAAAACAATACATGCCTATTATCTTTTTTATATAAATTACATTCATCTATAATTACAATATTTTCGTTTTAAATAATTAATTAAATAATTAATTTTTAATTTTTATACAAATTTTTCATTTTTAAATAAATTTTTAATTAATTAAATAAATTTTTAATTAATTAAATAAATTTTTAATTAATTAAATAAATTTTTAATTAATTAAATAATAAAAATTGCTCCAAAATCGTACCGCGTAACTTACGCAGTTACGCGGAAAAAATTGTAGCAGTCCTCGAGTTACGCGGTACGATTTTGGAGCAATTTTTATTATTTAATTAATTAAAAATTTATTTAATTAATTAAAAATTTATTTAATTAATTAAAAATTTATTTAAAAATGAAAAATTTGTTTAAAAATTAAAAATTAATTATTTAATTAATTATTTAAAACGAAAATATTGTAATTATAGATGAATGTAATTTATATAAAAAAGATAATAGGCATGTATTGTTTTGCACTAATCCTGAGTCTCCAGTTACGCGGTTTCGAGTTACGCGGAACCAATTAACCGCGTAACTCGAGGGATACCTGTATTATGTACATAAAACATAAAAACCAATCGAAAATCAGTAAAATATACACATTTATCTTGTATTCGATTTTTTCGAAATTTTTTTAAAAATCAAAAACGCATTTACTCCCAAAATTTATTTAGCGAATTTGTGTGGTATAATGGTAGGTGTTTACAGAAAAAAATTCAAAAGAAAAAAAAATGTCGTTCTCGAGATATTTTAAATTTTGTCACTAAATTGAATTTTACAATATGACGGTGAGGGGGAGGGAGTCAGCAAATATTTTTTTGTGAAAAGGAAATTTAATTACCTTTCCAAAATGTTTAATATCATCTCAATCGGTAAAGCTGTTCAAAAGTTACAAATTTTTAAAATTTTTGTCATGTCGATTTTTCGCCGACTTTGAAATCCCCCCCTCCGCCTACCGGACGTTATTCCGCCAAACAAAAAAATACGGGTCGATTTTTTTAGGTCCCTGACTACATCCGAATGAAAAAAGTTAAACAAAAGTGATTTCCAAGCTCCATACAAGTCGAATTTGAGTTGGTGTGGAAATCAGCATTTAAAATTTTTTTTTTCTAATAAAATTCCCATTTCTCAAAAACTATAATTCCGATCAAATTATTATATACGCCATTTTAAAGATTATGTCCTTAGCTTTTATTTGTAGTACTCAGCACGTCGATTGGTTAAATAGTTTTCCAAAAATTCGAACTAATACAAATACATTTCCCGATAATTTAACAAGAGAAATTTCAATGCAATTTTGGGGACATCAAAATTCATTTTTGACCTATGGTTTCTTTTGCATTTTTTCTTAGAATTTAGTGTAGAATAAGAATATACTATACCCTTTGGTGAAAATTTTTACCCCGAACAAATCGACCCGCCCTAATATATATATATATATATATATATATATATATATATATATATATATATATATATATATATATATTAGATATTAGATTGCCCATATGTGCAAAGTTGTAATTTCTGTTGCTCCCCGTCCATTTTCGTGAAGTCTAGGTCAAAAAAATAAGATTTAAAAAAAAAAGTAGGAATCTGTAGTGGAAAACATAACAAAAGCTATAATTGCCAATCTGGCAATCATTGGAGACCCGTATGGTGATATTCGTATCAAAATTCGAACAGTTATACCAAAATTCCACTTTGAAGTCAAACTTTCCAATAAGATTTTTTAAAATTTATTCCAATCGGATTTTGATGTATGGGAGTTTTATGTAGAATCATATCCTAAATAACTTTTGTTCTTGCACTTTTTTGATAAGATGCACCGTTTTTGAGATATTCGCAAAAAACGTTTTCGTTCGTATGGGGGGTACCCCCCCTAATGGTCCATTTTTGCCCATTAACGAACTTAGCCTCGCATTTTACGAAAAACGGATCTGCGCAAAATTTCAAGTCTCTAGCTCAATCCGTGCGCCCGCAATCCGCGCCACAGACAGACGGACAGACGGACAGACAGACGGACAGACAGACGGACAGACGGACAGACGGACGGACATGCAAAATTCAATTTTTTTTATCATTCTAAACACACTGGTGTAATTCATTTTTTTGTGCGATGACGGGATCTTGGCGTTACAAACGGTAAGGCAAAGTTAATATACCCTTTGGTTTCACCATACGGGTATAAAAACCCAGCCGGTTTTTCATTGAAGTTTCAAAAATACACTTTAAAATGGTGAATCGCTTTAACTGTCCGTAACTCCTATAATATTTAATTTTTCGTTGATGGTCTAAAGACAACTTTTGTAGAGGATAACTAGACGAACATCTAATTCTCACGAAGTTTTGACCTACGGTTGAAATTTAATGCTTTTTTGGTCCCAAAACAGCGATTTTTTAAGAACATTTTCATGAATTATTTTCTTTAAATGTATTTGTTGCACTTTCTAAAGGGTGGAATATTTCTTCTGGTAAGCCTATGTTCTAGAGAATGAAATGTAGATTTATTTAAAAAAAAAATTAAGCCGATCTAAAGTTATTCGACATACATACAGACCGACAAACAGACAGATCCTAAATTTTTTGTCTGAAACGGATTTTGTACTGGTCAGAAGTATTGAAAAGCATATTTTTTTTAAAGTTTTTCCGATATTCTTATTTGTTATAAAACATTTTAACCCTTAATTTATGAGGTGAAAATCATATGCGTAAATGATGAGGTGGTTTCCAATGGACTTGTTCTAATCACATACCAAATCCGTGCTTTTAACTCGGCACACAACACCATACTGTATGAAGGTACTGAATATTTCAGAGTCACTGTGCTGAAAACATGAGAAATAGCAAAGAGAGAAAAGTCAATGTAGGTCCACTGGACCCACCTCATCAATTAAGGGTTAAAATACAAAATTTAATGGAATTTTTTTTTTGTTCCCAATCGATCATGAAGCAAAAACACTTTTTTTTTTGTTTCTTGAAATTGTTCATAATTTTTTATTAAATATTCAATGAATTTTGCTTTCGAATAGCTTTGCATTGATATTTGTTTATAATGCTGTTCCATCGCATGCAGGATATACTGTTTTTGTTACTCCTGGTGCGTTAAAACAGTATTATATCGAGTCATCAGAATTGTGCGATTTTGTTAGTAATAACAATAACACATACTTTTTCTTTGATAAAATATTAAATCAAGAAATCACTGGTATAAGGAACAATTTTTTGACTGCCGATCCAGCAACATGGGAGGAAGACGAGAACTACATCGCTGCGAAGGCAATGATTAAAAATTTACTTGTTGTTAATGATATAGCAGAGCGTGGAGTAGCTTTGATGACTCGATATAATACTGTTCTAACGCACCAGGAGTAACAAAAACAGTATATCCTGCATGCGATGGAACAGCATTATAAACAAATATCAATGCAAAGCTATTCGAAAGCAAAATTCATTGAATATTTAACAAAAAATTATGAACAATTTCAAGAAAAAAATTTTAAAAAAAACTCCATTAAATTTTGTATTTGAACCCTTAATTGATGAGGTGGGTCCAGTGGACCCACATTGACTTTTCTCTCTTTGCTATTTCTCATGTTTTCAGCACAGTGACTCTGAAATCTTCAGTACCTTCATACAGTATGGTGTTGTGTGCCGAGTTAAAAGCACGGATTTGGTCTGTGATTAGAACAAGTCCATTGGAAACCACCTCATCATTACGGCATATGATTTTCACCTCATAAATTAAGGGTTAAAATGTTTTATAACAAATAAGAATATCGGAAAAACTTAAAAAAAATATGCTTTTCAATACTTCTGACCAGTACAAAATCCGTTTCAGACAAAAAATTTAGGATCTGTCTGTTTGTCGGTCTGTATGTATGTCGTATAACTTTAGATCGGCTTAATTTTTTTTTTAAATAAATCTACATTTCATTCTCTAGAACATAGGCTTACCAGAAGAAATATTCCACCCTTTAGAAAGTGCAAAAAATACATTTAAAGAAAATAATTCATGAAAATGTTCTTAAAAAATCGCTGTTTTGGGACCAAAAAAGCATTAAATTTCAACCGTAGGTCAAAACTTCGTGAGAATTAGATGTTCGTCTAGTTATCCTCTACAAAAGTTGTCTTTAGACCATCAACGAAAAATTAAATATTATAGGAGTTACGGACAGTTAAAGCGATTCACCATTTTAAAGTGTATTTTTGAAACTTCAATGAAAAACCGGCTGGTTTTTTCCACTACAGATTCCTACTTTTTTTTTAAATCTTATTTTTTTGACCTAAACTTCACGAAAATGGACGGGGAGCAACAAAAATTACAACTTTACACATTTCATATATCTTGTGGGCAATCTAATATATATATATATATATATGATGTATTTCGATACCGGTTTCTTCAGTACAGATGTCCTCCCTCAAAGAAAAATGTCGCCAACTCTCCACTCTGCAATTCAAGAGGAATTTCGATTCACCGTTAGGGAAGTCAGCCGCAAAAGAAAATTTTTCTGACCTACTAGATTTTATTCTACTTGCCGTCCAATAGACAGTAATAGAAACGGGCCTTAATGGAAGTAAATTTTAAAAAAATTGCGGGCTGCTAATTCCAAAAAAATAGAGATGTCAGATCTTTTATGCTTTACTTAGATTTCAAAAATATCAGTAAAATTTTCGAAATATGGATAAGGAAAGAGTTTTATGACAGTCGAATTTTCGACAATTAAGGAATCTGGCCTTTTCATTTGGGATTAAATGCGAAATGAATTTCGATACGAAAAATGAGATATTAAGAAAATGCTTATTAGGTGACACGGTCGTGGTCTTGTATTTTTATATTGTGAATTGGAAATTAATAACTAAGTCGATAAGCGTGGAAAAATATAAAAATTTTGTATAGATACGTTTGGAAACAAGTCCACTGGATTTTTGACCGGATTTTTTGGCAGAAGTCTTTTACCGGATTTTTCGACCGAATTGAAGAAAAATTAATTTGTATAATAGTAACACTGGTCATAACACACAATGGGGATACTAGGGTATATGTCAAGCAGTGGATCAAAAAAAGGAAATACCGCTTTCATTTAACTATACGTGAAGACTGGCTCGTTGTACGCTTGTGAGGCCTAGAAGGCTAAATGAAGGGTTTTGGCCAGAAACTGAACAAGCGCCCATGGAATCGCAGTACCATATGTAAACCCTAGTGTCCATTTTATGTCAAAAATTCCATTCAACGAAGTCTATGTTGCAGCCTTTGTTTGCTTTGTGGCAAAAATATTCTTTCGGCATGGAAAACCTTATTAAATTTTGCTAGAAAACGTTGACAAATTACGAGAAGGACTTACAGAATGCATAATCTAAAACGGGTAGCAGGTCGCTTTGAAAAATCCGCATTTTACTGCAACCGAAATTAATTTATAAAATGCAGTCCGATTTTGATAGAATCCTGTGAAGCGAGATTTTCAAAAATTCCAATTAGAGCCATCTACTCTAATTGGAGTAATAAAATTAGCTCCAATTCGGTTTACTTGTTTAAGGAAGATACGTAAAATCATGTTCTAAACACTTTTGTTTCCCTATTTTCTTAATTACCTACAATATTTTAGAGGAAATTACAAAAACTTTTTTAGCATATAACGGGGAATTCATAACAAAAATGTTAAAAAGTAATTTTCGAAAAAGAAATTTTGGGCAGTTATAGAAAGTTGTCGCAATAATAATTGTTCATAGCATGTGCTACTGTACCTTAAACAATGGATATTTAAGGTAGTTTTACATAAAAAGTTAACATAGGGGGGTGGAACTAGTTAAAACTTTGCATTAAAAAAATATAACAAAAGCTATAATTGCCAGTCTGGCAATTATTGAAAACCCGTATGGTGATTAAATTGAACAGCGAACAGTTGTATCAAAATTCCACTTTGAAGTCAAACTTTCCAATAAGATTTTTTAAAATTTATTCCAATCGGATTTTGATTTTGATTTTTGATGTTCACCGTTCACTTAAATCACCATACGGATTTTCAATAATTGCCAGATTGGCAATTATAGCTTTTGTTATGTTTTAAATAAAAATTTGTTTCCTTAATTTCCTTTTCACTAAAATTTCTTACTTAAATATCTATTGGCGATCGTTGTAGGCGGATCCACGTCTTCTGGCCGTCTCTACGAGACAGACACCTGCTTTTTTTGTGTGATGACGGAATCTTGGCGTTACAAACGGTAAGGCAAATCTAATATACCCTTTGGTTTCACCATACGGGTATAAAAAATAGGGCGTAATGTTTCATCCTGCATAGCACCCTCCATAATTACAAAAACTAATGAAATTAAAAAATTAATATGGAAAATATTGTATATACCTATTTCATGAAACTCAATCCCGTCCAAAAATGACAAAAATTGAAAATTGGCATACAAATGGAATTTTTTTTGCTATTTTCTCGAGAGTCACAGCTTTTGACTGCAAAAAACCTTTTCACAATTGATTAAGGTGCACTAGTAGAACTCGATTTTTCAAATCCTCGATATTTATATGCATACACACGAACACATAGACAGATATGTTGCAGACTCATCGAACTGATTCGATAAGTAAATGTCCTGCCAGCGTGCGGGCCCCGTAATAATTTATGTTTTTGATGTAATTTTAATACCTGTCTTATATGAAGTTGTCACTACTTGGTATTTTTACGAAAAAAAACTACCGAAGAGAGTGTACCTGTATCGAAGTTAATTGCAAATTACGTCGGAAATCGTGGAATGCAAGGTCCTTCGAAAAATTATTCAAGAAATTTCGATTTGTAGGTGTCAAAAAAATTTTCAAAACAAGAAATAAATCGAAATTCGATGCAACTTGCATTGAAAAACGATTTTTAAGTGGGTATGTACGTTACTAATTATGTTTCATTGTACAAGACGCAATTTTGTTGGGACATCCTCCTTCCCCATGCGCAATGCAAACGAATTAACCCGTTTCATTCCCCTTCCCCATGTAAGAAAAGTTTTTCTCAATTTCCTTTTCAGAAATATACCCATAGAATGCTCCTCTCCCAAAAAGCCCATATAAAGGAAATGGAACACTCGAACTGAAGCCATTTCATTCTATGTGACTTCGATTTGGAGGTACCCACTTAACTTTTTCTTGTGAAATTATAGTGGGAATATTTAAATTTCAGATGAACCACCTAACGCTTAACTTAAAAATGTTAAACACATTTTTGAAATGTGAACAACGAATTTTTCAACTGCTGCTGTTTTCTCGGCGTTTATGAATAAAATTTTGAACCAGAATGAAAATCTTCTTTTATTTTTGAGTAATTTACAAATACAAATCATAAATCTGCTAAAATCATTTAAAGAATGTTCCATTTCAGCAAAAAAAATTATAGGAATGGGAATTTTTAATTTTTTTTAAGTTGTTTTAACTTATTTTCACTATACACTTCATCTTGTTTATTTAACTTCAGTGATTACTGCAGTGAATTCAATTATTAGTAAATCAAATTCAATTGTCAACCAACGTTTGCCTACCTTACAATAGGGGCGTTTAGACCAAGTTAACTTGGCACTGCTAATCTGCCGGTTCTAAACTGGAGGTATATATATTACGTGTACTGTCAATTTTTTGCATTTATGTACAATTTTTGCAATCTATGGCATGAAAAGGGCGCAAAGGTTCAACAAAGCCAGAAATAAAATCTACAGGGGCAAAAGGTAATGTCAAAGCTAAAATTTAAAAATCATAATTAATTTGTGAAACGGGCTCTGACTGCATCTCCTTATAAGAACTTCTTAAATGTCGAAGATGCCAAGGTTTCCAACTTTCCATAACACCACAAATTTAAATTCTTCTATAAGTGAATATATTATTCTTAAATTGACATCTATATCTGACTCTCATCCGTTTATTTTTATTCAATATGGAATAGCAGGCCACGCTATCTAGTTAATTTTTTATTTAGAATATTATTGTGCAAAAAATTTCCATACATAATATTTCAAATTGAGTCACTGTTGGAGAGTAACAATTTCATACGATATGTTCGATAAAACTAGGTGGTTGTGGGACGGGAAAGCAAGAATGGAGAAGAGTGGACATGTTACTTTAATTTCAAAATACCTTTTAATAATTAACATTAACCTGGTATCGACGGGTCCGATAGCTAATTCAACGTATAAATAAATATCTTAATATCACAATATTTTCGTTACCTGTTGCATTGAACAGCAAATTTGTTTCCAATAATGTTTGATATTATAAGTACCTAAAAAAATTTCACAAAAAAAAAAAACAAAACTGAAATTTTGTGAAAAACTGCGCAATCAATTCAATTTTTGGACTGGTTAAACTTAAGAACTTATTATGACGCACTGTTTCTGGAATCAATGCTTTTGTTTTCAGATTAAAAAAGATTTAACTACGCGCACTTCAAAAAAGTAAAACTTTTGGTTTCTTGAGCATCTAGTTCTATTTATTACATAAAGGTGCTTTCTCCTTTCGTTTTTCATTGTGTGGTACTCCGTTATCCTTAAAAAGCTTTGTAACACTATATATACACAGATAACCAATTATTAATTATATTTAATTCAAACAAAATTTGTAAGTTGTAAATTACACTGCTATATTGGTTATAAAATATTTTCCACTTTAATATCAAATATTTTTTTCCACTCAATTTCTATGTACAAAATCATTTCCAAATTGCAGAACTAAAAAGTGAATTTGTAGGATGCACCACATGTCACCATACACAAAAAAAAAAGATGAGAATCTAGCATTTGCATCGATCCATAGTTGACACTTATTTGATATTTTGATTTCAAAAATATATGTGTACGTATATATGTAAATATATTTATATATTATGTCCACTTGATATATATATATATATATATATATATATATATATATATATATATATATATATATATATATATATATATATATATGCAATTGAAAATTAATATTTTTTAATTAAAAGTAATGATTTTAAAAAGACTATAGACATCAATGGTACACTTTTTCCGTACCGTTAAAGTAATACTGAATCTAGGTTGCGTGTTTCGCCAATGTATCTCACAGTTATGTGACGATAATTTCGGTTTAGTAGTATCAGCAAACAGTGAACGAACGTTTTCCTATTGTATAGTACTTTCATTTTCAAGCGAATTTCACATGCAATGCCAAGTATTACCGTAAAATCTCATTTAGCCCCACTACAGGTATTTCCACATTCAACACACACAAAACTATTTTCAACCAAC
The DNA here is from genome assembly GCA_964034945.1 of Chrysopilus asiliformis. Lineage (NCBI taxonomy): Eukaryota > Metazoa > Arthropoda > Insecta > Diptera > Rhagionidae > Chrysopilus > Chrysopilus asiliformis. The sequence continues at coordinate 61,666,025 of OZ035962.1, forward strand.
CATAAATGATTTCAGTCATTTCCTCTCTTTTTTCCCTGCATCTATCCTTCTTTCCTTATTTATTTCAATTTTCAAAACTCTTTCTTCGTTGTGAAAATCTTTCTCGTGCCCTCTGTTAAGCACATAATTGCGAATACATTTTTGTAGCTATATGCATAACTTGGAACAATAATATGTGCTATGAAAGTTAGAAGATCGTGGTAGCAGCATCATACATATATGTTATTTAATAATATAGCGATCGTGTGGTGATCACTTTTGCATGAATTGGACCTATATATGTATATAACCAACTGAAATATCCACAGATGCATGCGCTTTATTTATAAGCTCATTGAAAAGCGCTAGCAGAGTGGTTTACATAGAAGAAAAGTGAGAGTGAACTGTGTAGGCATGTTAATGAATTTTGTAATAATGCTTTAATACACGTATTCCGTATATCGATGATCAGTATATAGCACATCAGTTTCTGGATTTGCTTTCGTATTTGAACTGATCACAACATCGTAAAAAAATTCTTGAGAAACAGCTTTAAATAACCATAAACTGATAAAGGGAACGAAACAAAAAAGCAGAAAATGGTTATTACATTCAAAAAACTATGAGGAAATTATATAGTAGGAGTAGGGCACTAATGTTAGATAGTTGAAACACAAAAAAAACCTTGTGATGCCTTGTGTTGCGTATATTTTTGCAAGTTTTAAATTTGCTAAAAATGTTATATGCAAAGATTGAAATGTAAACACTCAACTAAATTTTTAAGGGATTTTTTTGGTCAAATATTTAAAAAAAATATTTTGTTTAACTAATAGATACAAAATATGATTGTTAGACATAATGAATGGTTTTAAATTTTCGGTTTAACCGCCTAAAATGTTTTTACAATAAATAAAATACCGCAATATTTATTTACCGTTCACAAAACGTTTCGAACATTCTCTGACGAAGTCAAGTCCCACGCAAAGGATTTGACCGTAAATTATTACGGTGTCCAGTATCCATTGTTAAGGTAAAAATACACGATGCGATGGTCGGCACAATTGTCGGGCCGATTTGATGTCGCAAGCGGTAATTGTATAGTGGATGCGCACGAAATGACGGGTGGACTGCGACCATCGCAGCGTCTATTTCCAGCTTAACCCATTTGGATCCTTAACTCGGCTAACTTTAGACCCCTTATCTTCCCAGAACTTTTTTTTCGAATATTTTGTTATAAACCTCATATGTTAGTTACAGCATGACAAGAAACGAGAAAAAAATTCGTTTTGAGAATACGGGTCAATAGGGATGAAATTAGGGGGGTGTTCGAAAACGACCGTTTGGGATAATAAGTATACTTTTGTAAACAGTAAAAATTTTCAATTTCAATTAATTTTTTTCATATTTAATAACATAAACTATTGTAACAAAGTAAAACAAATACAACTCATTATTGATATCTAAAAATAAAAAAAAAATTTCTAAAAAAAATAAAACCGACTTTAAAAAAAACTGAAAAGAGAAAAAAGCACTAAAAAGAAAAAAATAATTTCAAACTATGTCCATTAATAGCGTATTTAAAATTCGGCTTTTTTGGAGTGGCGTTAAATTTACACTAAATAAAATCGTTGTAAAATTTCTATTGTCAAGTTTCGCACAAAATCAGTTTGTCGCATAAATCACATGGAGACAAAAAATAGGATAGATTTCTACAAAAAAAAAGTAACATATGAGACAGTGGGCTTTTTTATAGCGATTGCTTAAAAATAGGGAATCCAATTTGGGACATAAAAGAACTTAGTTTTTGTGCTTCTAAGAGCCGTGTCTATAGTTAATCTGTTTGACAACAAAATTTTCGGAGTCGATCTTAGTTCTTAGTTAGCCTTAAGGGTTAGAAAGTATGTAAACGATTAGCCTTAAGGGTTAGAAAGTATGTAATTTATTTTAGTTGCAAATTTAACGCCACTCCAAAAAAGCCGAATTTTAAATACGCTATTAATGGACATAGTTTGAAATTATTTTTTTCTTTTTAGTGCTTTTTTCTCTTTTCAGTTTTTTTTAAAGTCGGTTTTATTTTTTTTAGAAAAATTTTTTTTTTATTTCGAACGTTTTTAGTTTCAATTTTTAATATAGGTAAAATTACAAAGGGTTTGAGGGGATAAGTCCGCAGAAAGAGAAATATATAAAAGAATCTTCCAGATATTGTACTGAACACAATTCAAAGAATTTTACTCGATATCTCAAGCTAGTAGGGAGGGGTTTGAAGGGGTAGGTTAACACGGGGGAAATATCGCACATGGTCCCGTAGACTGTAGTATCTCAAAAAAATGTGTTTTTGAGTAATTATTCCATTATGTAAAGGAAAATTGACTGAATCAAATGAAAAACAAATTTAAATGTAAACGTAGTCCTAAAATTTATTTTTTTTTTGGTTTTTTAAATTCCCATTTTTTAAAATTTAAATTGATTTTGTGGAAAACAAACCTATCTCTATCTTTTATTATTGCAAAAAAAAAAAAAAAATGAAGCAAATGATCTGTAAATTATTATCAAAAGAGTAATAAATTGAAATATTACTGTACAGACAACAGAAAAAACAATTATTCATAAACAATTATTTTGAAATGAAAACTTTGAATGCGTTTTTCTCAAAATGGCCGATTTTGAGATACTACAGTCTACGGGACCATGTGCGATATATAAAAGAAACTTCCTTGTGTTGTACTGAACACAACGTAAAAACATAACAAAAGCTATAATTGTCAATCTGGCAATTATTGAAAACCTGTATGGTGATATTGGTATCTTAATTTGAGCATTTGTACCAAAATTACACTTTGAAGTCGAACTTTCCAATCAGATTTTTTAAAATTTATTCCAATCGGATTTTGATGTATGGGAGTTTTATGTAGAATCATATCCTAAATAATTTTTGTTCTTGTACTTTTTTGATAAGATGCACCGTTTTTGAGATATTCGGAAAAAACGTTTTCGTTTGTATGGGGGGTACCCCCCCTAATGGTCCATTTTTGCCCATGAATTAACCGGGGTCCAACCAGGAACTTTCTCTACAACTTTCTCTTTGGGATGACCAAAATCGGTCAACCCAGTAAAAAGTTAGGCGTGAACATACATTTAAAAAAAAAAAATATTCAGGTGGAATTGAGAACCTTTTCCTTTTTGGAAGTCGGTTAAAAAGAATAAAAAAGCAGTCTAAATTCGAGACGTTTTAATTTGTAAGTAAACTGCAGATTTCACTTATCATTATGCAATGGAGCAAAGCATTTAGCATACAGAGGAACATTACATGTCTGGCAACTGGTTACGGTTTTGTTTTTACAATGTCCACAAGCTCTTCTTTTTGTCCAGTCAAAACTAAATGTGGCCCTGTTTGTAAAACCGCCTTACTAACTTTTGAGTTGCGCATGGGACCTGGCTTCTTACGAGCTACTCCATAACAGGTACAAAGAGTTGTAACCACCTGTTACCTGTTACCTGAATCCTCATCTGTTTCCCCTTCTCCAACATCAGGAGGTTCGATAAATACAAAATCTGGAACATTTGAGATTTCCATGTTCTCCAATTCTTCAAGAATATGTGCTACGGATAAACTTCTCCTGTAAAAAAAGGATACCCTTTATCCCAAACGGTCGAAAACGAACTGAAGAAGTTTAATAGGTGCCTGTGTCTTAATTAATTTAATAATTTAGAAACAGAACCTTTCATAACCATCACTCATAGCTTAACAACAACTTGTAATACTATTTCAATGTTATTTATAAAAGATTCTACGTACCGGTAATAATTAGTTGTGCCCATTGTCACCTCTAAAGATCGTAACACTTCTTCCTCTCTAAATTAAAACAAAAACTAAATTTGTCGCGTCAAAACAAATGCATTTCAATTTTTCAAAATCTTCTCGGAAATATTACCAAGCATGAACGTGTTCTAGGCACAGCTAATCGGGGGACGTAGAAAAACAAACAAAGTTCGTTTTCGACCATTTGGGATAATAAACTGAAAGTTCGTTTTCGACCGTTTGGGTCTAAATGGGTTAATACAGGATTCCATGCACTTGATAATCTTAAAGGGCCAAACAGATGACGGCAGCAACTGCGACTGCGGCGTCGACTGCGACGTCATTTTGGGCGTCGAAAAGTCGAGTGGAACACATGCATGAAACTCGACGTCGGGCAGCGTTCCAATAACAACAACTTTGACATTTCTGAATCGTGTTTGCAAGATATAAAAAATGATTGTTCTGTACGACAATTTTCAAAAATTGATGTTAATTGTGTGCGCGTTTTTGCATTATTATAATGTTATTATTAATTAATGTTATTATATTGCACAAAACACTTTTGACGTTCACTTATTATATATCGGTGTTGTCAGTCCTCATTTTCTCTAAAATTTTCGGTGGCACCCCCACGACGACGGCGTCGAATTTAGAGATTTTGCTAAATTTATTTTGAAGCCGAAGCCGCAGTCGCAGTTGCTGCCGTCATGTAGGCTTGCCCATATGAATTCATGGTTTCTAATTTTTTTGACGTGGCAGTCGATGCGGCAGTCGCAGTTGCTGCCGTCATCTGTTTGGCCCTTAAACTATCATCACGATTTAACGTTGATCGACGTTTTATTTCGATATCTTCTCGTACAAGGTGTGAATAATAACGATTCTCCGTGGCCAAAATATCATTGGGCATTGGATACACTTTATCAAAGCGTATCCAATGCCCATTATTAACAATGACATGCTCGGTAATTGCTGAATATTCAATCTTTTTGTTTTTCACAGCCGAATGACATTATTTAAGTGTTACCAACATACGCTACATAGATATTGTGTTATTTTATTTATCTTAACATTTTACGAGGTGAAACCGAAAACTCAAAACCATTATTTAATACAGAGCTTCCCAATCGGCGGCAACTAAATTTTGGAAAAAAGTTGCGAGGTATTGTAATCAAAAAAAATATCTTGAATCTTTATTAGTATTTTTGTTTTGAGCACAGAAATTTTTCAATGTATTGGTCTGATGATGGTTCGAGATGGAATTCTTGGAAACGAAACTTGATGCTTTCTATCAAAAAAATTTCTAATTCTCCATTGCTTTAATAAAAATTTAATTTCATTCTATTAAGTAGTTCACCGTGAGAAATCCGGTACTTGGATTAAAATGATTACGAAACAAACAAAAATATTCGAGATGACCAATAAGCCATAAAATTTCTATCAAAAAATTACAAGCTACCTGTAATTTAATTCTGAAAGTATTTTGGTATTTAGTTTGGTACTTACATATGTATGTTCTTTGTAGAAACTTTAGATTCTTCATACAATTACAGTAGAATCCCGATAATTCGTATTTAAAGAAACCGACGGAAAAATACGAATTATCGAGATATTCGAATTAGTGGAATTACGAATTATCGAGGGTAAAAAGGAAAAAAATTGAATTATCGAGATTTTAATTTACCTAAATAAAAATTCGTAGTATACATGAGTATAACATCGAAAATTGACTTTTGAAAAAAATATGTAATCTTTTGTTGGCGTTAGCGGGTATTGATTGATTGATTAGTTTGTCGGGTAATCCAAGACTAATCCCTTATGCAGTTAAACAACGCTGTGGGTCCATTGTGCATTTAGAGTAGGTTGGCTATACATACTACGTTAATCTTTTTGAACCGCAGATAAAGCTGGCTAAACGATTTAGTGGAATTTTTTCTCCAATATCTCGAGAGTTAAGGAAACGATTGCCAAGAGTATTTTCTGTACGGTTTTAGAAGTAAGGACAAATACACAAAAAGTGTTCTGCTGTCTCTTCCACCTCATCACATAAATTGCAAGATGGATCCTCAACTTAGCCAATCTTATGTAAATGGCAGTTTAGTTTGGCTACTGCTTGTTGGTCACTGCAAACTAAACTGCCACTCCTACGAATTGTTGGATAGACTTCTTGCTCAGTCTAATGGTATTGGCGAATTTGGCTAGATCAGGTTTGCATCCAAATTTTTTGGCTTGTAGGCACGTTGCTTCACGCGTCCACCTAGTTTTGTGTAGTGTTATACATTGTCTTTGAATGAGTCCTTTTACCGTCGAAATAGAAATGGGCAGTGCCGGTTCGGGATAAATGCCAAGGCAATCCGAACCTAGTTTGGCAAGTTCGTCAGCTTTCTCATTGCCCAAGATGTCACAGTGACCAGGGACCCATGTCAAAGTAATTCTATTATTTCTAGATATAAATTCTAGATTTTGAAAGCATTCTTCTACTAGTTTAGATTTGATTTCACTAGATTGTAGAGCTTTCAACGCTGCTTGCCTGTCTGAGAAAATGACGATATCTCTACCTTCATCTTTGTTGCTGCAAATGTGTTTTGCACAAATCAAAATTGCTCCAATTTCAGCTTGAAATATGGTGATGTTTTTACCTAACGGTATCACATCAGTAAACTCCTCGGTATCAAGGCTAGGTTTATAGATGCCTGCACCAGTAATGTCGTTTCTAAGTGACCCATCCGTAAACCAACAACTTGCCGTGGATGGTATAAGCTGTTCTGGTTGTTTCCAATCTTGTCTTGTTGGGAACTGAATTTTAAAAGATTTTTCAAAGTGTGGTTTGGGAATCTGGTGATCAGTAAGCATTTCAGTTTCAGACACGGCCTTTGTTAGTTCTGTCCAGATGGACATGTGAGTATGGTCCAGAAGTCTGCCAACCCTTTGTTGAGTTACATTGAACCTGAGCGCGGCAAACATAGCTTTCTCTTTAATAAAGATATCTAAGGGAAGCAGGTTGATGATAACCTCCAGCGCTGCTGTGGGACAGGATCTCATTGCCCCCGTTATGCGGACGCAAGCTATACGTTGTAGCTTGTTCAATTCATCTCTCACAGATGAGAGCTTCGTCCTTTGCCACCAGACTACCGCTGCATAAGCTAGAGTTGGCCTGATAATGGCCATGTAGGTCCAAAAAATTATTTTTGGCGATAGTCCCCAAGTGCGTGAGAAAGCTCTCTTACATTGTAAAAAAACAAAGATAGCGTTATTCACTTTTTTGATAACATGAGTCCTCCAGTTTAGTTTTTTATCCAGAGTAACTCCCAGGAATTTAATCTCATTATAGAGTACTAAGCGATGTCTATTTACAGTAGGCATTACTAAGTCATCAATCTTTCTTTTGTTGGTGAAGATAATTGATTTAACTTTGTCAGAATTGATGTTCAGTCCTTTGGCCGTACACCAGTTTGTAATCAATTGGAGCGCAGTAGCTAGAACTTCTCCAAGGACACTTAAGTATTTGTCCTTAATTGAAATAGCAATATCATCTGCGTAACCAATTGCGAAAATGCCTCTCGAGTTCAGCTGATGTAGTAAATTGTCTACAACTAAACACCATAGCAGTGGTGATAAAACACCGCCCTGGGGGCAGCCTTTTACAGTAGCAATAGATGCTTCATAATTACCAATTTTCGTTTCGATTTTCCTAGTGTCCAATATGTTATAAATCCACCTAGTAGTGGTTTCATCAACTCCCCTTGTGGTCAGGGCTGATTTAATAGCTTCAAAAGAGGTGTTGTCAAAAGCACCTTCAATGTTTATCTGTGTACAAAGATTAAAGTCCTTATGGTGCATGCCATGTTCTATTTCTGACATAAGGTGATGAAGCGCTGCTTCTGTAGATTTACCTTTTTGATAGGCAAATTGTTTTAGGTGGAGAGTCAAATTTAGTTGTAATTCATCACGGAGGTAAATTTCAACTAGTTTCTATAGTGTCTTCAATATAAAACTCATAAGACTAATGGGCCTGTATGATTTGGCCAGATAGTAAGTCTGCTTGCCAGGTTTAGGAATAAAGATAACTTTCACCCTCCTCCATGAACTAGGAATGTAACAGAAGGCAATGCATACTCTATATAGGTCATGGAGAGGAGTAATAAGTGAATCTAGCCCTTTCTGTAAACAGATAGGATATATTTCATCTGGACCGGGAGATTTAAAACGTGCAAACCCGTTAATGACCCATGATATTTTGTCTTTGGAAATACTGTCTGCAGTAGACCAGTTAGCGGATATTGTCGATTGTGTGTTCAAGTATATTCATTGCAGGGAAACGTCAATAATGCTTGCTAGAAACGTTCATCGGAGTACTCCGATGAATCGGAATAATTTTCAAATTGTACGTTGCAATTTTTAAATTTTTTGGTCGTTGTAGTCTTCTTTATTTTAATAATTAAATATATTATTTCTTTTAGGTAATAAAAGATTTTTACGTTAAGTTTTACAACTTTATCGTTGAACGAACGAAGTACTACTAAAATAATTATCTGAGTGAAAAATTATATTTTTCGTTGACAAAACGTGAAAAGCAAAAGTGATTAATTTACATAGATAAAAGTTATATTTTTACATCAGTTTTTTAATTTTAAAATTTAGGTGTCACTACAGTCGTTATCACGGAATTATACGAAAAATATTTTTATCGATCAATTTAAATACAGTTTTCATGGATTATGGGTTAAAAAATTTAAATAGACGAAACTCTTTTTAAAAAAAAGGTGTGTCTTGTAGAGATGGCCAGAAGACGTGGATCCACCTACGACGATCGCCAATAGATATTTAAGTAAGAAATTTTAGTGAAAAGGAAATTAAGGAAACAAATTTTTATTTAAAAATAATATTTTTTATGATAAGAGAAGTATGAAATAAATATCATACATACAGTGTTCAAAACGCTCCCATTCCTATGTTCTGCTCCCAAGGAGGAATTGAAACCCCCCAAAGAACGAGAACGAAATTACGGTTTTTACGTTCTTGCTCTTAAGATCTTTACATTTGCGTTTTGTTTTTACGTTCTTTGAGAACAGAACTTTAATGCTGGGAGCGGAATATCGCTCTCTTACTAATAAAATACATACTTATATATGTATGTGTGTGCATCATACCAAAATGCCATCGCTCGAGGCTTTCATTCATTTTTATGCGAGACCCACAAACCGCTTTGATCAAGGAGCGAAAACTTAAATAGAAACAATTTCATTCTTAACTTCGGAGAGAGAACGAAAAATGTGCATCGATCGTTCCGACTCCTACGAACAGTACCGTGGAGCTCAAAATTTCTCTCTTTAGAGAACGATTGCGCTTGCAAATCATTTTCGTTCCCAAGAACGAGAGTCGGAAACCGGAGCAAATGCTCTTCCCGTTGAGAGCGAAACTTTTAAGAGTGAAACGAACGAAATAACAAAATAAAGTTTTGAACACTGTCTCCATGAGATTCAATACACACAAAGCAAGTGTAGTGTATTTGCAATACAATTCAAACTTAATAAACATCAGTTAGGGTACATCAGAATTATTCAACATACAATAAAATGCATTACAGCACTTTGACTTTGGAGAAAGCAAAGGTAAGGTCAAAGCACTGTAATAAGCATAATTGTATGTAGAACAAAATTAATTGCATGAATTGCTTACGCAGCAATAACATTGTAATGCAAATATGACTAACGCGAATGGCCATAGCAATTAAGAATTATATTTATGTAAAAAGTTAAGTCATCATTTTTTTCCTATATAAACTGTAGTCAAGTAATAAACAACAAGTATTCTACTCCGTACTTCAGTCGTAATTATTGAACAAAAATCTGGCTGTCTTTTTAGACGCCGAGTACTAATTAGCTGGAACTCTGCCAGCTGGATAAACAAAAAATAGAGTTATAGGGACAAACCATTACATGGCGATCCTGCCAAAATCATATTCGATCCTGCCGACGACTCCGACTGCCGAAATTTCAATTCTACGAGGACCTTATTCAAAATAACATATTTTATCAAATGTCTGAAATAACATATTTTATCAAAATGACAAAATATTCGAACAACTGGAGAATATCAACGCCACTGAAGAATACATTCCGCGGCCCAGAAGCGAGCCCACTTCGAGCCCACCGGTATACATACCCAGCGGAACAGCGGGACCGAAACCCGTCACAATTGAGGAATATAAGAGGCGCAACGGTATAGCAGACTTCGCCCAGGTAAACCCATTCAGCACAAGAAAAAGAGGGCCGGTAAAAAATTTCAGCATAGGAAGGAGAAGGCCATTCTCTATCATTCCTTAAACCTTGCAACAAGAAAGGAAGATAAGCTGAAGATAAAAAAAAAGCTATGGGAAATACAAAAACCAAAGACATCGGAAAAGAGGCCATCATCAACGACAACATCAACATATCTTCGGTATCAACAGAAGCAACTGGATTCTCAAAATACAGCACAATCATAGATGCAGCAATTGCGGTTATCATTATAGCTATTTTTATTTACGTTATAATTAAGATAAATAAATATTATAAAAATTATATCAATAAAAAAATTAATAGAATACAAAATGTATAGATCGCAATAAAAAAAAAATGTTTTTAAAATGAAAGAAATAATTTTGATTTTAAAGAATATCTTAACTAATTTAAAAAAACAACCAAATAGGATTTTAAAACAAGAAACAATAGAAGACAAACTAACATTAGTGAAAGATTTAAGCGCAAGATTTAATATTTTACTGTCAGAAAAGGAAGATCAATCGGAAGCTACCGAATATAAAATAGAATTCGACGAAATTTACAAAAAAATTATTCTAATATTAAACGAACAATTAAATTCAAAAAATACATTAAATTCAAATAAAATGGCAGATTTTAATATGGAATCAGCTTCAAAAATAATCCCATTATTTTCGGGAAATGTGAAGGAACTCCCATCATTCCTTAAAATAATTGAAATTATGCTACAAGGACTGAACGAAGATGGCAAACAAAAACTTCTGGAATTTGTATTCCACGTTAAATTATCTATGACAGTAAGAACTGCAATCGGAACAGTCTCCGAACCAGAAAATTTTGCTTCCCTAAAAACAAATTTGGAAGATAGATACAGAATTAAACTAACTATACCAGCCATCCATTCTACATTATCCAACTTCCGTCAAAATAATTCAAACATTCAGAATTATTCAGACAAGTTAGTAGAACTAATTACGGATCTTAGTTCCTTACAAATAAAAGACTTAGGATCTAACCCATCTGCAGTAGAAAAAACTGCAATTCAAAAATCAAACAATAGTTACGCACTCACTATTTTTAAAAATGGGTTACGAGAAGAATACAAATCCACCATATTTGCAGCTCAACCCAAAAGTCTAACTGAAGCCACAAACCTTGCACAAGAGTTAGAAAAAACCCAGCCACCTACTCAACTTTTTCATATTAACAGTTTCCAACGTAAATTTAGTAACTGGCAAAATTCCAACAACATACAAAAAAGAAATTTGGCTAACTATAATAGAAACAGAAATAATAACTATAACCACCATAATAACAACCACAGCAATTATAATGGTAATCACCACAACAATTCTTTTAGAAACCCCAGTAGGAACAATAATAATAATAACAACAATCGACAATACAACAACAGAAACAACAACAATAATAATTATAACAATAATAATAAGAATAATAATGGAAACAGAAGAAATATCAGAGTTATACAAAACCAGGGAAACGTGCAAGAGCCGGAGGAGTATTCGAACACTCTTCCGGAGAACCAAAATTAAAAATATATAATTTATCCGATCAATTAACAAATTACGTCACACTGGAATGCAATAATGCAACATCAAAACTAACATTCCTTATAGACACTGGAGCTGATATATCTCTTTGCAAACCACGAAATCTTCAAAGTAATCTAGGATTTACGCAAACATCTACAATTAAATTCACAGGAATAACAACGGAAGAAGTTACATCCTTAGGTCTAACCTCATTAACATTTAACTTACTAGGACGAAAAATTCATAGCAAATTTCATTTAATTGATGACAATTTCCCAATAAAAACTGATGGCATAATAGGAAGAGATTTATTATCAAAATACTCTTGTAAAATTGATTACGAAACATTCACGCTGACATTTGTTATTGATAATGAAGATATCACTATTCCATTACAAACAAAATTATTCAGTAAATTAGCATTCAATCTACCACCACGATCAGAAACCATCCATCCAATTGACATTAAATTAAAAGAAGACAGCGTTATTTCAAATCAAGAAATTGAACCAGGAATTTTTCTTGCAAACTCAATAGCTCCTTCAAAAGGAATTTGTCACATCAAAATATTAAACACAACAGACACACACAAAATTCTGCACAACATTGATGTAGTAACAAAGCCATTAAAATTTTTTGACATTATTAGGAATAAAACTCTGACAAATATGAATGAGGAAAGATTCAATAAGTTAATAAAGCTACTGAAAATGGACAGAACAGATCAAATGATTAAAGATGATCTTCTCAAAATCATCAAAGAAAATCAACACATTTTTCACTTAGAGAATGAAAAACTATCAGTCAATAACTTCTACACTCAAAAAATTAAAACAAATGATGAAAATCCAGTTTATATTAAAAACTACAGATTACCCCATTCTCACATAGAAGAAATTAATTCCCAGATAGATAAAATGTTGAATAATTCTGATGTACCCTAACTGATGTTTATTAAGTTTGAATTGTATTGCAAATACACTACACAAGCATAAAAAGAGTATAAATGTACAATCGGTACTACAAGCAGCAAAAACAGCATAACAGCGGTAGTGAAAATTTAGATTTTGATTTAAAAAAAAATTTTGAATATAGTTTAACATAACAAAATACCTTAAACAATGCTTTAATATAGGCCGAATTTTTAACACAGTTTCTGTTCGGATGTCACCTCAAACTATCGAGTATCATCCATTGCAAAGAACCATGCAGGATTCGATGATTTTTATGCCCCCGGGCTAACTTTTGAATCAGTTGGGGTTTGACTTTCATGGTACCTACATTGGAAAGGTGTTTTGCTCTAGTTTCATGAACATAAGCTCTTTCTTGGCGTGGAACTGCAGGGGGATGGTCAACTGCCATATTAGGCGCAATGATTTTTTGATGGAAAAATCGTTCTTCATACGGCGGAAGGTTAAAAGCGTTCTTCATACGGCGGAAGGTTATAATGATCTCTCCATGGCAAATGTCTCAATGCGAATCTTACAAATCTTTTTTGAACAGACTCAAGTCTACGAACATGACTGATACAGAAAGGTGACCAAACAACAATTGGTCTCACGTAACTGTTATACAGAGCTAAGGTAGAAAAAGGGTCTTGAAGACCTGACGAAAATCGTTTGTCCAGAGCGAGCATTTTATTTGCTTTATTGATGACGAATTCCCGATGAAGATCAAATGTAAGCTTACTGTCTAAAATTACACCCAGGTCTATGATAAAACTGACTAGTCAAAGTTGTAAAATTCATACTGTAGTCAAAAACAATAGGTGTTTGTTTTAGAGAATATGAAATAATATTGCACTTCGTTAAATTTAAAGCTAATAAGTTTTTACTGCGCCAGACAAAAAAAATATTAAATCAAGTTGTAAAAGAGAAGTGTCAGTAGCATTAAGTATTTCCTTATTAATTTAAAAGTCGTCAGCAAACATTAAAACCCGAGAATAATTTAAGACGGAAGTGATATCATTTACAAAAAAAGAAAATAAATAAATGTGGTCCAATATGGCTACCTTGTGGGACACCAGATGTATTATATCAGATATCGCGGATCGAAATTGCACGTGTGTTTATTGTGAGTTGAAATTTGTTTTTACGCAATGTTGTAACTCGTATGTTGTGGCAATAACTTTTAAAATCGCAAAACCATGTCTTTACCAGCTAGAATAGGAGTAGCTTCTTTTTCTCGTAGCTAGGGTTTTTTCGTTTTAGAGTAATATCTCTAATGTGATGAAAACAGTATTCAATATCCATACACCTATAAAACCAAAGACGCGAGCTGAGACACGCACCGATTAACTCATAAAGCAAATAACATCATGATCAACTTCTGGTACTAGAGATTTTGTGGCTGGTCGATTACGAAGTCCTTCGGGCTCCAGAATGACAGAGGGCACAATCGGCGGGACGAAAACCACTATTGCCTCCCTTTCTGCGCCAGCTGGGTACAGGTGAAGGGCAAGGTTCTTCATTGAATATTTTTAAATTTTTTATTCAACAGAAACTAAGGAAGAAAAAATTGTTAAGGAAGCATCAGTCAAGTTTCGGCCCAAAGTGAAGTCGGCCTCCTCATAACAACTGCTACACTTCTATTGTTGACCTGGCGGCCAGTCCAAGATAGGACCGGACGGGATAAAGACTTCATTTGTTCTATACGTAGAAATCGACTTGAAATTTCAAAATTAGAAATGGCAAGTCTTCCTGTGTCGTTGCAGAGTTTTCAAGTATAAAACTGCGTTGGCGAAGTTTTCAAAAGTTGCTGGCAAAACTACCACCAACGAAGTCTTTCCATAGCTATTTTACTCGATCTCCAAACTGAAATTTTCTGTTGTTGGAAAGCTCCTTGTAATCCGGTACACTGTCATTTATGACAAGAAAATTATTTTTCTATTTTTTTTCATTCATACATCAATAATATGTTACCAAATTATACCTTTTTCAAGTTTTATTTCCTGAAAATATATAAAACCGCGTATTTCATCTTGAACACGAAATTTTTTCGGCGACGTGGGGGCATAATCCTGACTTCTCACAGGGCATATCTTGCGGATATCCTCTGGGAAGATTCTTATTCTTAAATACTCTATTACGATGTATGAAAATTCGGATTTTTTCATATTTCCAAATATGTAACGTTTTTTCTGCTTTGGGAATAAATAGATCTGTTAATTGTACACCGAAACTTGTCTATTTACGCGAATTAAGTACGTGAATTAATTACACGAAGTGTAAATGGATGCACTCGTGAAAATCCTTTTTAACTTTTCCAAAATTTGCATAAGTGCGAGATAAATTTTTGCATAACTTAGCAAATAGTCGCTTTTCCATCACCAGTAATGAAATTTTTTTTTCCTCCCCAGAATTAATGGTGGACCACTAAACAAAAAATCAATAAGGAGACTAAAATGTCAACAAAAACCAGTGGCAAAACTAACTTAATAACTTCGACAATTTGTATTCGATCAACGTATACTTTGTGAATTAGTAGTGGGAATGTTGTACGAAGCGGATTCTACAAACGACTATGGACACCACAAAATGTTCCAAACGTTTTGTGAGCGGTAAATAAATTATGTTATTTGATTTATCTTAAAAACATTTTACGCGATTAAACAGAAAATTCAAAAATAATCATTATGTCCAAATGTGATAATTTCAAATCGTATTTAAACCTCAAACAATTCTAATCCAGGAAAATTAGGATTTAACCTCTTAAAAAATCCTAGTTAACTGGATTTTTGCACAGACCTTTAGTTTGACATAACAAACAACGTCCCAAAAGTCCATTCCAGAATTGCGCCGGCGTCGTGAGTTATTCAAGTCAAAGGTCCCAAAAATCAGTTTTTTACGTTTATCTCACTTTGTACGATTTGGACGTCTTTTTGAGGTTCAGATGAATTATTCACAATAAAATTCTCTACAAAAAAGGTTAAAAACAATTTTCTTGTAGGACAAACAGTTTTCGAGATACAAGTCGTTAAACTATGCGTCGCACAGAGGAATTGCAATTATTCAAGGTCAAAAGTCAAAAGTCAAAAAAATCGTAAATATCTCGTTTTGTATGGCCTGTACGTATGTTTTGTGTTCAAATGAATAGCTCCTCCGCAAATTCTCTACAGGTTAAATAAAATTTTTTTGTAGGGCCAATAGTTTTCGAGATAAAAGTCGAGACACTGTGAACTGTACATTCGTTTCCCCACCACCATTGAGGTAGAATGCAAAAACGGAATTCAGGAATTCTTCCGGTGCTGGTGGAAGTAGTGTACTAACTGAATTGCTCACGGGATACTATTACCAGAAATGTAACAATTTATTTTAGAAATATACGGAGCTCCGAAAACTGAAGACTCTCTCGACAATTATCGCTACTTGATTTTCGTTAAATCTACAAGACTCAATAAGGCAGTTAAATTATCTTCACTTCCATCCACAATAGGAGCCGCACAACACCATATTATCAGGTGCAAACTTGGCTTGGAAAAGACTTAGATCACCAACAGTGGGGATGGACATTTAACAACAATTTCTTGCAGCCAGTTAAGTACATTACTTCCACCAGCACCGAAAGAACTCCTGAATTTCGTTTTTTGCAACTGCACAGAAGGTTGTGGTTCCAATTGTGGATGCAGAAAAATTGGATTACCGTGCTCCATCGTTTGTAGCTGTTGTCGAGCTCAATCATGTTTAAATCCTGCTTCTTGTGATATCACTGAATCCTTTAATAATTTAAAATATGTCGATGATGAACTCGATCTTATTGGTGCCTTAACATTAAATGTAAGTCAGCGTTGCTCAACCTTTCAGTATTCGCGGCCCAATTTTCAATCAAAATTGTCATCGCGCCCCCCTGCATACAATAAAATGTATACAATAATAACGTAATTTGAGTATTTTGGCGCTAAACCTACACTACTACCCTAATTTTAAACACAAATTACCAAGAAAACAGTAATTTATTGACATTTGGCAACACCGATCCTCAGCGTTGACAAAACAAGAATCCGGTGCCTTTTTATTGCTGTTGCGTCATTTTTTCGGTTTCGCGAGAAGTTGTTTTAACCCTGAAATCACAATGAACGCGAAACCGACGCGAAACTGGCGCAGAAACTGTGACTTAAAAGTTTGGTTCCCACAAATTGTTTGAAGTGAGCACAGTGAACGTATAGAACGCAGCTACAACGTAACCGCAACGCAAAAGTTTGCAAACTTCTAACTTTGCCGCAGCAATTCTGCGTTGACAGTTCATAAAGTGAGGTTGGGGAAATGTCGTTCGAGGAAAAATTGATAGCCTTAGTGCAAATAACAAAGATAAAGACCAACAAAGCAAATTATCGCTTCAAAATTATCCATTTTTGTAATTTTTCCAAGTTTATACCACTTTATATTATGTCACTTGTACTACTTCACGAGCTGCCATTGTGCTCTGCCGCTAGAATTTTGCACTGCGTGACAGTTCAGAGCGTTGTAGTTGCGTTGGTTTCGCGCTGGTTTCGCGTTCATTGTGCTCCAAGCGTAATACTAAGTTCACACCGACGCAAAATCACGTAATTTTGTGAAATGATTTAGATCTTAAACCAAAGTGTTCACACAGAGGTTAGGGTAATTTTGTTTGACATTTCAACTACATGATTGCTATGAATTTTAGTGTAGGATTGCTATGAATTTTAGTAATATGATGAATAATATAATTCAAAACATCGATAAAATATGTGCAAACAGAATTAGACACTTTAGAAGAAAATGGAAATTATCTGTAATGAAAATAAATAATTATTTTCCATTTCATATTTAACTGCATCATAAACATGTCCATTTATTTATTTTTTCAGACCACAGGTTTACTAATATATCCTCTTCGTGTGCGGAACACGGCTTCTTTTTCTTATATTTCCGTCTTTCCAATCCAGCACAAATATCAAAACTCATGTACTGAAGAGAGCTGAATAAGTGATGCAGGGTTGCTTGATTTCGTTCCTAATTTTGTGGAAATTGCATACTTTTAGTGATTTTGAAAACAGGTTAATGTACTGGAAATCTATTGATTTCGAGTAAGACTTCGTTCAAAATTACGAAAATCTTCAAAATTACGTAATTTTGCGTCGGTGTGAACATAGTATAAGTTAATAAGTTAATTATTAAATATTATGTCGAAATGTATTTTGTTTTGTATGTGGGTATTTCAATAAATAAACTTTTTTAAATATTTTGTCTTGGATATGCTCGCGCCCCCCCTTAAATGTACTCGCGCCCCCCTAGGGGGGCGCGCCCCACAGGTTGAGAATCGCTGATGTAAGTGAAGATTATACCTATATCGAAGATGAAGAGCAACAAGAAGAAGAAGAAGCAGAAGGAGAAGAAGAATAAATGAATGAAGGTGGAAAAAATATGGAGTAGGCCTAATGGGGAAACCATGTAAAAAACGCGCCTTGCATTCTACCTCAATGGTGGTGCGGAAACGAATATACAGTTCACAGTTTCTCGACTTCTATCTCGAAAACCATTCGCCCTACAAAAAAAATTTATTTAACCTTTTTTGTAGAGAATTTTCGGAGGAGCAATTCATCTGAACACAAAACATACGTACAGGCCATACAAAACGAGATATTTACGATTTTTTTGACATTTGACTTTTGACCTTGAATAATTGCAATTCTCTGTGCGACGAGAGTTTGACGACTTGTATCTCGAAAAGTGTTTGTCCTACAAGAAAATTGTTTTTAACCTTTTTTGTAGAGAATTTCATTGTGATTAATTCATCTGAACCTCAAAAAGACGTACAACCCGTACAAAGTGAGATAAACGTGAAAAACTGATTTTTGGGACCTTTGACCTTGAATAACTCACGACGCCGGCGCAATTCTGGAATGGACTTTCGGGACGTTGTTTGTTATGTCAAAATAAAGGTCTGTGCAAAAATCCAGTTAACTAGGATTTTTTAAGAGGTTCTTGCTTTTTTAACCGACTTCCAAAAAAGGAAGAGGTTATCAATTCGTTTTGGTCCAACTTTATTTATTTATTTTATATCTGTATGTTCACGCAGTACTTGGGTGCCATTGTATGGATTTTGTTAAAATGTTGGTGGATGACAGAGTTCACTCCCTAGTTGGTCCCATTTTAATTTCCCCTCTCTCCGACGTTTCCCGGCCTTCCCCTCCCCTGTCAACTCCCAATCGGATGGTCCGATCGGTCCGAAAGTTTGTATGCGTACCTTTTTGGGGGACGGCTAGTGTTTTCCCCTTATCTATTTTCCCCTACCCCTTTCGCTTCTTAACCCCTCCCCTGTCAACTCCCAATCGGATGGACCAATCGGTCTGAAAATTTGTATGCGTACCTTTTTGGGGGACGGCTAGTGTTTTCCCCTTATCTATTTTCCCCTACCCCTTTCGCTTCTTAACCCCCCCCCCCTGTCCTATAATCGGATGGTCCGATCGGTCTGAAAATTTTTATGCGTATATTTTGGGGGGCAGCGAATCCTTCAACCCTCAAATTTTCCAGATAAAAAACAAACACATATGGGGGTTTTTAGGGTCGCCTAATCCAATTCTAATGTTTAGAAGTCTGTAAGGTTAACGAAAGGTTTCTGTCGATCTAAAAAATGTTGGTGACGACCCCCAAAATTTTTGCTGTCGACCTCTAAAATTTAGTTTACAACTTACTGTTGCCATCCCTAAAAATTCGCTGTTTGGAACGATCAAAGTTTTGCTCTACCCATTTCCTAACATTAAATAGGTATATCCTATAATATAATACTAGGACTGTCGTCCTTCTGTCTGTCAGTCTGTCTGTCTGCACAATGGATCTCGAAAACAGGCCTAACGATTTTCATGAAACTTGGGTGTTAGGGATTTTCGGGGACAAAAATACGATCTAGATAGGTATCCCCTCTGAGAAAATTCCCCTTCGACACCCCTCGCCTGGTATCTTCGAATTCGGTGGTCCGATCTTAATGAAGCTTTACAGTATTACTAAGAAAGCTAAGGGGTTTGATTTTCCACTACAAAACCTGACTTTTCCCTCCCCTCGATACCCCTCGCCTGGTATCTTCGAATTGGCTGGTCCGATCTTAATGAAACTTTCCAGTGTCACTAAGGGGGTTGAAGGCTATCGATTCGTAACGCCGTTTTCGCACGCGGGCCGCAGCTCTACCCATTTCCTAACATTAAATATATCTAAATAATATGTATATACCAAAAGTCACTAAAAATTATAAAATAAAAAAGTAAAAAAAATCGACTTAAAAATGCACTAAAAAGGAAAAAATAATTTTTTTTTGGAAGCTGGTGCCAAAATAGAAACAAACAATTTGCTCTCTTTTATTGTACAATCTAAAAGTGCACTAAAAAGGAAAAAATAATTTTTTTGGAAGTTGGGGCCAAAATAGAAACTTAAAGAGGACTTCTATTCATATTTCTTGAGTGTTACTTTTACAGCTATCACCAATTATATTACTGCTATCCAAATGAAAATATTTTATCTTTCGTGACGACATCTGACAAAAGAATATTTTTTTAATTTTAACGGAGCTTACCCAAAAACAAAAGAATATTTGTTAATGTTGACGGGGGTTAAGGGCAACGTGCCAAGTAAGGAACAATACCGCTGAAATTTTTATACCCGTATGGTATGGAATACCAAAGGGTATACTAACTTTGCCTTACCGTTTGTAACGCCAAGATCCCGTCATCACACACAAAAATGAATTACACCAGTGTGTTAGGAATGACAAAAGATTTTGATTTCCGCATGTCCGTCCGTCCGTCTGTCCGTCTGTCTGTGAACACGATTGCGGACGCACGGATTGAGCTAGAGCCTTGGGATTTTTGCGCAGATCCTTTTTTCGTAAAATGCGAGGCTAAGTTCGTTAATGGGCAAAAACGGTCCATTAGAGGGGGTACCCCCCATACGAACGAAAACGTTTTTTGCGAATACCTCAAAAACGGTGCATCTTATCAAAAAAGTCCAAGAACAAAAGTTATTTAGGATATGATTCTACATAAAACTTCCATACATCAAAATCCGATTGGAACAAATTTTAAAAAATCTCATTGGAAACTTTGACTTCAAAGTGTAATTTTGGTACAACTGTTCACTTAAATCACCACACGGGTTTTCAATAATTGCCAGATTGGCAATTATAGCTTTTGTTATGTTTATATTATGTAAGTAGGCTGTAAAAAAATAATGGTTTGAATCTCATCTCTGTGACTTATTAGAAAACTAAAACTTTTGGTACAATTCAATAAATAATAATTTTATTTATTAGAAATTTTTTAATTTTATATATTGTACAATAAAAGAGAGCAAATTGTTTGTTTCTATTTTGGCACCAACTTCCAAAAAAAAATTATTTTTTCCTTTTTAGTGCATTTTTAAGTCGGTTTTTTTTACTTTTTTTTAAAAAGTTTTTTTTCACCTAATTTTCCTGTATTATTCAACAACTAAAGTAGAACGTTCGTGCTGAAATAAAAAATTCCACGCTGAGTAATGGAAAATGCACTTGAAAGAGCTAATATTTGCCAGCGAGAGAATGAGAACCATTTGAGGGATATCATTTTTCAAACTTAGTTGTAAAAAATTTCCATTAATTATATTTTCTTAAAAAATAAGAAAATAGTGACACCAAAAAAGTTATTGGTATTTTTCACCGTTCAGTGTCATTTGGGCTACCCTGTATAACGTAGTTTTAATTTTTTAATCCTCTAAAACACACAAATTAAATTTTATCTACACTTGTCTTATCAGTCAAAAGAAAACACATTTTGAATTCTGGGATTTGGAATTAATTTCAATATATGTAAATAAGTGCTGAAGCAAAGGCAATAATACTTGCATATAATAATTGTATTAACATTTCTGTCAGACATACATAATGTCGAACTCAACCTTTTAGTCCAGAGCCATTAATATGTTCATTTCAACCTACTATTTTATTGCTTTATGGCTTAATTGGTGTGAGAAATTTAAAAGGATATTTTCACTATTTGCAAGGTTGCGTTAACTGCAAATCATTATTCATTTATTTCTTTTGTAATATACGGTATAGTTATATTGTAGTTGAAACTCTAAAAATCATATAAATGTAAATGTTGTGAAAGTGAAAGAAAAGAACTATTCTTTTCAAATGTTCCATTTGTTTTTTTGAATCTATATATTTAAAAGGCAAAGCGATTTTGTATGGATTTCTTTCGACAGAGCTCCTGCAGTTCCTATTGAACCGATTTTGATGATTCTTTTTTTAAATGAAAGCTCTATAGCTGTAGATATGTCCGTTTTACTTTTTTTTCAATTTTTAATAATACTTTATTAGTGATTTGCCTTTCAAAATTATAAATATGCCGCTAACTAAGTCTTCAATGTTAAAACGACATTCCGTACTGTCTGATCAGTGCAGTGAGTTAGAAGTTGGACTACCATGCGCCAGGCACCGGGTTCAATTCTGATCGGTGACAAAATTCTTTTTTTTTTCAAATTTTTTTTTTTGATTTTTTTACTTTTATTAATATTTTATTACTTAATTTATCTTTAAGTTTACATTTTTACTCCTGAATAAGTGTTAGACTACAATGCGCCAGATGTGCTGGTTCGATTCCGAGTGGTGACAAAATGTTTTTTTTTATTTTTTTTTTGACCTTAAATTATTTATTTTATTTATATTATACCTCTTTAGGCGCGTTGGGCGATTTTTGGATGGGTAAAATCTCATGATTTCGCGTCACCGACATGCTAATTTAACAGCTTAAGAATGCTGATTTGCTTTCATTTGATTTTTTTATACAGAAAAAATCGATTTTTTTTTTGAAAATATACAGCAAAATAAAATGAGACAGAAAATTTCTGAAACCAGTTGACTTATACAACAAAAAATCGATTTTTTTGGAAAATATACAGCAAAATAAAAAATTACACAGAAAATTTCTGAACAGCACGTGGCATTCTTATACAGAAAGAATTAAATACCTCTAGCTATTTGTTGTATAAGAAAATCATGGGCTGCTCAGGAATTCAAACCTTAATATGCATATTGACTTTTATTTGAAATTTACTGTTTATTAGCATATATTTTGGAAATTTCAGGTTGAAAAATATATAGGTATAAATACACGACAAAATAATTATTACCGTACATATATTATTGTTTTCACTTCTGTTGGCAGTCCCCAATGACTGCCTGTTTTTTATTACTTAATTTATCTTTAAAATTTATATACTTACTACTGAATAAGTGTAAACTACATCGCGCCAGGTACGGGTTCAATTCTGAGCGGTGGCAAAATATTTTTTTTTTTTTTTTGTTGAAATTGAGTTTTTTAAACGTAAAATTAAACATAACAAAAGCTATAATTGCCAATCTGGCAATCATTGGAGACCCGTATGGTGATATTCGTATCAAAATTCGAACAGTTATACCAAAATTCCACTTTGAAGTCAAACATTCCAATAAGATTTGTTAAAATCTATCCCAATCGGATTTTGATGTATGGGAGTTTTATGTAGAATTATATCCTAAATAACTTTTGTTCTTGCACTTTTTTAATAAGATGCACCGTTTTTGAGATATTCACATAAACCGTTTTCGTTCGTAACCGTTTTCGTTCTAATGGTCCATTTTTGCCCATGAACGAACTTAGCCTCGCATTTTACGAAAAACGGATCCACGCAAAATTTCAAGTCTCTAGCTCAATCCGTGCGCCCGCAATCCGCGCCACAGACAGACAGACGGACAGACGGACGGACGGACAGACGGACGGACGGACAGACGGACGGACGGACAGACGGACGGACGGACATGCAAAAATTAAATAATTTTATCATTCTAAACACACTGGTGTAATTCATTTTTTTGTGCGATGACGGGATCTTGGCGTTACAAACGGTAAGGCAAAGTTAATATACCCTTTGGTTTCACCATACGGGTATAAAAATATCTGTTACGCATCGTCTTTTATTGGAAAAAGTGAAAACCATCTTCTCTATATATAAAATCGTTTAACCTGACTGAGTGACTAACTCATCAACGCCCAGCCCAAATCCCTGAAGCTAGACAACGCGCTCACTAAGGCGAGATTTTCCGAAATTTTACCCCTAAGGGGGTGAACGGGGAGTAAAGGGGGTTTGGGTGTTTTTAAACCGTGATTTTCGCCATGAATCCTGCTCAATAGGAGGCTGAAAAGTATCACTCGGGAATTTTTGGGGTCGCTGATCACGAATCCGGTGTTAGATTTTCAAAATTCAAAACGGAAGGTCCTGTAAGGATAATGCAAATATCCTTTTTCCCATTTTTTCCGGGAAAAATGTCATTTGGGGGTTATCGGGGTCGCTGATCACGAATCTATATATTTAAAAGGCAAAGCGATTTTGTTTGGATTTCTTTCCGCAGAGCTCCAGCGGCTCCGATTTTGATGATCCTTTTTTAAATGAAAGCTCTATAGCTGTAGATATGTCCGTTTTACTTTTTTTTAAATTTTAATAATACTTTATTAGTTATTTGCCTTTCAAAATTATAAATATGCCGCTAACTAAGTCTTCAATGTTAAAACGACATTCCGTACTGTCTGATTAGTGCAGTGAGTTAGAAGCTGGACTACCATGCGCCAGTCACCGGGTTCAATTCTTTTATCGGTGACAAAATTCTTTTTTTTTTCTTTTCAAATTCTTTTTTGTTGATTTATTTACTTTTTTTAATATTTTATTACTTAATTTATCTTTAAGTTTACATTTTTACTCCTGAATAAGTGTTAGACTAAAATGCGCCAGGTGTGCGGGTTCGATTCCGAGTGGTGACAAAATGTTTTTTTTTAATTTTTTTTTACCTTAAATTACTTATTTTATTTATATTATACTTCTTTAGGCGCGTTGGGCGATTTTTGGATGGGTAAAATCTTATGAGTTCGCGTCGCTGACATGCTAATTTAACAGCTTAACCCAGCGATTCTCAACCTGTGGGGCGCGCCCCCCTGGGGGGGCGCGAGTACATTTAAAGGGGGGCGCGAGCATATCCAAGACAAAATATTTAAAAAAGTTTATTAATTGACTGAAAGGAAAGTACATACCCACATACAAAACAAAATACATTTCGACATAATATTTAATAATTAACTTATTAACTTTACAATGAACGCGAAACCAGCGCGAAACCAACGCAACTACAAAGCTCTGAACTGTCACGCAGTGCAAAATTCTAGCGGCAGAGCACAATGGCAGCTCGTGAAGTAGTACAAGTGACATAATATAAAGTGGTATAAACTTGGAAAAATTACAAAAATGGATAATTTTGAAGCGATAATTTGCTTTGTTGGTCTTTATCTTTGTTATTTGCACTAAGGCTATCAATTTTTCCTGGAACGACATTTTTCCAACCTCACTTTATGTACTGTCAACGCAGAATTCTGCGGCAAAGTTAGAAGTTTGCAAACTTTTGCGTTGCGGTTACGTTGTAGCTGCGTTCTATACGTTCACTGTGCTCACTTCAAAAAATTTGTGGGAACCAAACTTTTAAGTGACGGTTTCGCGTTCATTGTGATTTCAGGGTTAAAACAACTTCTCGCGAAACCGCAAAAATGACGCAAGAGCAATAAAAAGGCACCGGATTCTTGTTTTGTCAACGCTGAGGATCGGTGTTGCCAAATGTCAATAAATTACTGTTTTATTGGTAATTTGTGTTTAAATTTAGGGTAGTAGTGTAGGTTTAGCGCCAAAATACTCAAATTACGTTATTATTGTATACATTTTATTGTATGCAGGGGGGCGCGATGACAATTTTGATTGAAAATTGGGCCGCGAATACTGAAAGGTTGAGAAACGCTGCTAACCCATTTTTCGCCGCTCTTAGACGCGTGGGAATTTTTCCATCAAAATTTGTGTGGAAGCTACTTTTGGGTCGAATATGACTATCAAAAAGTTTCAGAATTTTCCGACCCACAGTTTTCCGGAAAATCGTGGTAAAAATTCTTAATCACGGCAAATAGCCAAACTCTGATATGCTCAATATGTGGTATTTTTTCCAGAAAAACGTGAAAATTTTTATTGATTTTGGAATAAAAATGATCTAAGGGCTCAACCCCTACCGCTTTGCGGTACATTCTTCGAAAAAATAAACAAAAATGTGAAAAAAGGTTTTGTAGTACGAATTCTTACCAATGGGGAGAAACGAGTATTTTTACGTTTCTGGGAGGGCTGGGAGGGCAATTTTTACGTTTCTTGTCTGTTTTGTGGCCAAAAATGGGAAAATCCAATTACCCAATCAACGAAAAAGTAATTTGATGAGCTTTGATGGACATTCAAAGCAGTGATGCCAGATTGTGGTAAATTTACCTCTTTATGGTAAATCTCAACCTGAAAGGTAAAAAGGGAATTTACGAGCTCTCTAGAACAAAAAAAAGGTAAATTTTGTGTTAGCGACAAATTACGAAAATTTCTCGTTTTTTTATAAATTAATGTGAATGTGGCAACGATCTAAGAACTTTAAAAGTTGACCACAATGGTATATTGATGACTTTCAAAATAAATGTGCAGCAGCGCCACATTCAATATTACGTATAGGAATGCCAACGATACCTCGATGTTCGCAAAACATCGAGGTATCGTTGAAAAATATCGAGTTTTAATCTCGATGTTGAACAGGCCGATATATCGAGGTATCGATGTTGCTATCCACGATGTTAGAACATTACTCTTCATAAAATTAGTAGAGAAACTAATTTTAGCTGATTTAATATAGCCACTCGACTTAAAGATTTGTTTCAAATTTTCTTTGATATCAATTTTCGGTTTCATCTTTCTACAAGATTTTGCAAAAAATACCAGAGCTAGCCATGAAATTTTACAGAGAAGTTTGGTCCTGATGTGGAAATCCGTTAACCGGAAGTAACCAAAACGGCGGTTTTTTAAAAACTATGCGGTTTTTTGCGATTTATTCCGAAACTAACAATTTTCCAGTAGTCTTATGTATTACAAAACTTGGAGACAATAAAATTTGCTACATTTATGTCTTTTACGAGAACTCCGTTATGAAGATATGCCGGTATTTCAAAAAAATTAGTTTTTTGCGAATATCTCGAAAACTAACGGGTTTTTGGTCGTTCAACGTATAAGAAGAATTAAAACCGTGTTAATTCTACTCCACCCACAGTAGAGCATCCGCCAGGTGGGTAAATAATTTATTAAATTTAACTTTTTCAAAACATCGGAAAAACATCGAGGTATCGATGTTTTCAGGACGATGTTTTTTGACATCGATGTCGCCTTAAAAAAAACATCGATTTTCGATATATCGAGGTTTTATGAACGATGTTGCATCCCTAATTACGTATGAACATGTACTCTGACTTACGATCTTTTTTTTTATGATACCTGGGGCCTTATTACCGAACACGATTCGAAAGTTCGCTCGATACGATTTTCATACACGAATTTGTTTTGAGTTGGTATTACTGAACCCGTTCGTAACGTGTTATTAGTATTGCCGCAGTTTGTCTCGATTTTCACAATCACAGCTAACTTCATACTGACTTTATATGTCAAATAGTACCAGCGCGTATTTCTGTTCCCATATATTACGAGTACGTGTTTCTGTTCCCATATATTTTTCTACTCTCTTTCAATCAGTCCGCCATTATTGCAAATTGTTTGTGATTATTTGTAAGCTTCGCCCTAAAAGTTAAAGTATATTTCTTGTACACAACATAATGTCCTCTAAACATAAAATATAATTTGTAGAAAATTAGGCAAAATACCAACAAAAAACTTACATTTTATCACAGCGATATTCTTCATAGCCATCACTCGTTAAGTAAAATGTCATCGAATGAAATACACGATCAAAACGAGTGAGTCACATACGAATTCGTGTTCCATGATACCATTTATTCGAATTCGTGTGCCACACGTTTCGAATCGTGTTCGGTAATAAGGCCCCTGATCGTTTGTACCCGTTGCTGCAGGACACTGTATATACATTTTGTGCTTTGAATTTATGTTTTTTGTACAATTTACGTGGTAATTTAGGTAGGTCTTAGGGTTTTGTCAACGTTTTGTTCCGTGGGAAAAAAAGAGGTAAAAATCGACTATTCTGTGGGAAAAAAGGGAAATTCAGGCAAATCTCGTGGTAAATTTTGCATCGAGCGTCTGGCAACACTGATTCAAAATTGTGGTAAGAATTCTTACCGGGTGGCGAATAAATGGGTTAAGAATGCTGATTTGCTTTCATTTGATTTTTTTATACAGAAAAAATTGATTTTTTTTTTGAAGACTGTATAGAGTTACAGCAAAATAAAATTACACAGAAAATTTCTGAACAGCACGTGGCATTCTTATACAGAAAGAATTAAATATCTCTAGCTATTTGTTGTATAAGAAAATCATGTGCTGCTCAGGAATTCAAACCTTAACATGCATATTGACTTTTATTTGACATTTACTGCTTATTAGCATATATTTTCAAAATTTCAGGTTAAAAAATATATAGGCATAAGTACACGACAAAATTACCTTACATATATTATTGTTATACCCGTATGGTGAAACCAAAGGGTATATTAGATTTGCCTTACCGTTTGTAACGCCAAGATCCCGTCATCACACAAAAAAATGAATTACACCATTGTGTTTAGAATGATAAAAAAAAGTTGAATTTAGCATGTCCGTCCGTCCGTCTGTCCGTCCATCCGTCTGTGGCGCGGATTGCGGGCGCACGGATTGAGCTAGAGACTTGAAATTTTCCGCAGATCCTTTTTTCGTAAAATGCGAGGCTAAGTTCATTAATGGGCACAAATGGACCATTAAATGGACCATTACAAATGGACCCCCCCATACGAACGAAAAGGTTTTTTGTGAATATCTCAAAAACGGTGCATCTTATTAAAAAAGTGCAACACAAGTTATTTAGGATATGATTCTACATAAAACTCCCATACATCAAAATCCGATTGGAATAAATTTAAAAAAAATCTTTTTGGAAAATTTGATTTCAAAGTGCAATTTTGATACAACTGTTCGCCGTTCAATTAAAGAACCATACGGGTTTTCAATAATTGCCAGATTGGCAATTATAGCTTTTGTTATGTTTTATTACTTAATTTATCTTTCAAATTTATATACTTACTACTGAATAAGTGTAAACTACATCGCGCCAGGTACAGATTCAATTCTGAGCGGTGGCATAATATTTTTATTTTTATTTGTTTGTTGAAATTGAGTCTTTTAAACGTAAAATTAAAAATATCTGTTACGCATCGTCTTTTATTGGAAAAAGTGAAAATCATCTTCTCTATATACCTGACGCTAGCCCAAACCCCTGAAGATAGACTTGAAACTTTCAGAATATGTCCCAACCATCGCGTAGGCGCTCACTAAGGCGAGATTTTCCGAAATTTTACCCCTAAGGGGGTAAACGGGGAGTAAAGGGGGTTTGGGTGTTTTTAAACCGTGATTTTCGCCATGAATCCTGCTCAATAGGAGGCTGAAAAGTATCACTCGGGAATTTTCGGGGTCGCTGATCACGAATCTATATATTTAAAAGGCAAAGCGATTTTGTTTGGATTTCTTTCCGCAGAGCTCCAGCGGCTCCGATTTTGATGATCCTTATTTTAAAATATAACAAAAGCTATAATTGCCAATCTGGCAGTTATTGAAAACCCGTATGGTGATATTCGTATCTAAATTCGAACAGTTGTACCAAAATTCCACTTTGAAGTCAAACTTTCCAATAAGATTTTTTTAAAATTTATTCCAATCGGATTTTGATGTATGGGAGGTTTATGTAGAATCATATCCTAAGTAACTTTTGTTCTTGCCCTTTTTTGATAAGATACACAGTTTTTGAGATATTCGCAAAAAACTTTTTCGTTCGTATGGGGGGTACCCCCGCTAAGGGTCCATTTTTGCCCAAAAACGAACTTAGCCTTGCATTTTACGAAAGTATGAATAATGACAAGACAGTAATCGATGGGGAAAGGAAGAAGCGAATATGACATGTTGCCATCAATACTTCGCTGTTCGTCGTTTGAATGTATTTACACTTGCCATGTGTTGCCACTGTTTTGTGTTGCCACTGACGTTTTGCATTGCTATTAATAAATGTGAATTTCGAAACGTTAAATAATTAAAGTTTTCTGAGTTTTTAAATACAGTATTTTGGGGAAAAAAGCAGTAATGCAGTATTGGAGTCTGAAAAACAATATAATACTGCGAAAAACAGTATAGATACCATCATTATGTATAGCCCTCACCTGCTATCTTCTGCAATTCTAAAGGGATTTGGTGCTTCAATATATGACATGAATTAAAAAGAATAACATTTCCCACAATATTGTCTTTCCCCGTGTGGATAACCACCTTTTACCGTTATTGAATATATTGTAAGTAAACAGTACGATTTTGTAATACACCGTTGAGTCACAAAGAAAAATGTCTCTAAAAAAATTTCCCTTTTTTGAGTTAACTATATGCATTTGACTCGAGGCCGAAGGCCGAGTAAAGAGGAAGGCGAGAGCTGAAATATATTTAAATAATTTTACGTAACATCTCCATACATCAAATTCCAACAATTCAAGCGTGAGGGGCGAGGCCCAAGGCCGAGTAGTTGGGGAGGCCGTAGGCCGACGGGGGCAGGGAGACCGAAGGCCGACCTGAGGAAGGGGGATGAACCGCGAAGCGGTTCGGGGCGCAGCCCCTAGTTTTATTTTAATTACCTATCTATTTTGCTAAAAAAAACAAATAAAAATTTCGAAAACCCCACAACTAAAGACTTGAAAAACCCCTGAATAGAAAATCTTTTAAAAATGATCAAATACTCATTACAATAAATTTAAAATTGGTTAGCGTCGGAAAAGCCCATTGGTCGTTGGATTTGTGTAGCAAGGTTGTCCTAATGCAAACCAATTTTAAATTTACTCCAATGATTATATCTGTGGAAATTTGCCAAAACTAGATAACAACATTTTTAAAATTTTCAACGAAGCAAGTTAAAAATTAAAAAAAAAATATGACATGACAAAATTTTTCTTTTACTGATTATTTTAAAGTTTAAATTAATGTTTAAAATAAATGTTTAATTAACGAACAAACTGTAATGGGGGTGGGTTTCTTCGTAGTCGTGACGAGCACGAAGAGGGGTGGCCAAAGAAGAACGGCTAGCTCAACTCCTTCGAACCACGGACAAAGTTAATCAAGACGGGCCTGAAGGACCAAACACTCTACAGGGGAAGGTGGCGGAACGGAAACTAATTACGGACGGACATGTATCAGACTAAGGGGGGGAACTATTTAAGCATCCCGCCGGATGCTTCCACCCATCCTCGGCTTCTCTCTCTCTCTCCTCAGATCGTTATTCACCACATTGAGAAATTGCGACGTTTCAAAATGAAAAACGTTCTATTTTTTTTATAAATGTAATAGTCCAATATCGGCTCATAAAAATTACCATATCATAAAAATTCAGTGGTAAGTTTAAATTTCCAATATAGTTTAAATTCGTATTCAAAAAAAATTAATAAATTGCAAAATATCATTAATAAGAATTCAAATTTTCAATGAGTTTTACTCTAAAACGTACTTAACATTTTTTGAAAAGACAATACAATTCCCCACGCGATCAATTTATATTAAACACACGTGAAAACTATTCGTAAATTCGTAAATACGTTGTATTCAAGGGAAGTTACGATCTTAATATTATTAATAATAGAAATGATAAAATAAATTGACTTACTCCTGGTGATGGTGCGCGCAGCATCTCCTGGAGCCGATGAATCCTGAAATGTCAAATTTTAGAAAAAGGACGCGATTCCCTCTTTTTGCCAAATGTTAAGCGCGAAAGAAAAGAAAAGCAGAAGTTACATTAAACTACGCGCGGTTCAAACTAGTCCCTGAAGGGGGAAAAACAAAAAGAAAAAAATTTGCGAAACCGAAATGTTGCTTCTCGATGTACACTGGCGGTTGCTGTTGAGTGCTGCTGCGGCTCAAGACAACGAGCAAATGTTTTGCAGGCAGCGGACAATGGCTGCTGCTGATGATAGGGCGACAGTGGTTCTATAACGGCTGCGGTGTGCTGCTGTGGCTCAAGACAACGAGCATTTGGAGGCAGCGGGCAATGGCTGCTGTTTGCTGCTGCGGCTCAAGACAACGAGCAAATGTTTTGGATGCAGCGGACAATGGCTGCTGCTGATGATAAGGCGGCAGTGGTCCTATTGCGGCTGCTATTTGCTGCTGTGGCTCAAGACAACGAGCAAATGTTTTAGATGCAGTGGACAATCGCTGCTGCTGTTTGCTGCTGCGGCTCAAGACAACGAGCAAATGTTTTAGATGCAGCGGGCAATCGCTGCTGCTGATGTTAGGCGACAGTGGTCCTATTACGGCTGTGGTGTGCTGCTGTGGCTCAAGACAACGAGCAAATGTTTTGGATGCAGCGGACAACGGCTGCTGTTTGCTGCTGCGGCTCAAGACAACGAGCAAATGTTTTGGATGCAGCGGACAATGGCTGCTGCTGATGATAAGGCGGCAGTGGTCCTATTGCGGCTGCTATTTGCTGCTGTGGCTCAAGACAACGAGCAAATGTTTTAGACGCAGCGGACCATCGCTGCTGCTGTTTGCTGCTGCGGCTCAAGACAACGAGCAAATGTTTTAGATGCAGCGGGCAATCGCTGCTGCTGATGTTAGGCGACAGTGGTCCTATTACGGCTGTGGTGTGCTGCTGTGGCTCAAGACAACGAGCAAATGTTTTGGATGCAGCGAACAACGGCTGCTGTTTGCTGCTGCGGCTAAAGACAACGAGCAAATGTTTTGGATGCAGCGGACAATGGCTGCTGCTGATGATAAGGCGGCAGTGGTCCTATTGCGGCTGCTATTTGCTGCTGTGGCTCAAGACAACGAGCATTTGGAGGCAGCGGGCAATGGCTGTTGTTTGCTGCTGCGGCTCAAGACAACGGTCATTTTGTGGCTGCGCTGCGGGTCAAGACAGCACTCTTTGCGTGGCTGCGGTGCGGCTGTCGCGTCTCGAGGCCAATAGCTCGCGCCTGCGGTGCGGCTTGAGGCAATAGAAACTGACACCTGCGGTGTGCTGCTGCGGCTCAAGCTGCGGGCTAATACTTTTATTGCAGTATATTTAACACTGCCACAAACTGCCATTCGCGGAACAAAAGAAATCGTCACACGACGACGAACAAAAAATCTCAGGTGATCGGTGATATTAAATACACTTCACCATAATCCAGTTAATGAGTTTTGTCGATTCTTATCTCCCGCACTCAACCTTTCGATCAAATAAACTTCGACCCGCCACAAATTCTTGGTTAAATTCGTCTCAATTTGCCCGATCCGTTTTCGCACCACGCGCCTTCAATCAATTCTTAGCCAACACTGACTTGCTGTTCTTAGTCAACGAATCACAAAAAAAACGAACGGGATATCGGTTGATTGAGCTAGCCGGGTCTTAGATAGAATAATGACCTTCATGCCTGAAATCAAATACCGCCTGGGGCACTTCTCTTGTTACTTCCAGTGCCTGAGGATTCAGCGGATTCAATGCCTGAGGTTGCTTCCAGTGCCTGAGGATTATTGTTGAGGTTCCCCATCACGCCTCTGCGATCCATCACTTTGCAAGCGGACACCCGCTCAGTCACCAACACCTGAGCGTGTGATCACCTGCTCGACGACCGACACTCGGACTAGATGAGGGGGGGGCCAAAAGAAATGTTCGATCGTAGTTAGATAGATAAAACCCTGCTGCATTCCCCGATTTAGATGAGGGGGTGGTGGTTTGGCAATTATTCGCGGATGTCCTTCAGGTTATAATTGCCCGTGGGTTTGCCATTAGCGTCGGCCAGCTGGTAAATATGTGTACCAATTTTTTTCACAACGGTTGCTGGTACAAATTTGGGTCCGAGCTTCGCATTGTAATGTTTCGCTGCGTCGCTTAACGTGAACGCTCGCCGATATACCGTCTGACCTGGTTGTAGTTCTCGTACTCGGGTGCGAAGATTGTAACGTTGAGCATTGGATTGATGAGCTTGAGCGAGATAGCCTTTGATACGTTTTCGAATTATTTGCAGCTTATCGGGCAGCTCGTTGTGCATGACGCCTTCGGAAGCTAGCAAGTTCAATTTGCGTAAGAGTGCATAGGTTTGACCATGGGTGACCATATGTTTCCCAAAATTTGCGAAATAGGGTGAACATTTGGTCACAGAGTGGATGGTACTGCACAGGGCACAAGCGATTTCAGACAAGCTCTCGTCCCAGTTTCGTTGGTCCTTACGGACATAGGTTCGTATAGCGGCCAATACCGATCGGTTCACTCGCTCCGAGGCGTTGGCCTGCTGGGAGTAAACGGCAGTGAAGGTATGGCTGACCTGGTAGGTTTCGAGCAGTTGTTTAAAACATTTTGACACGAACTGGGCACCATTATCCGATACCACTTCTTCCGGAACTCCGTAGGACATGAATATTTCGTCCTTGAGATATTTAGTCAGTCCCTTCGCGGTGGCGCTTCGGATGGCTTTAAGTTTGACGAACTTAGAAAATTGGTCCAACACGACTATGATCGTTGTGTTACCAGTGGACGAACGTGGGTAAGGACCCATCAGATCTACAAATATGCGCTGCCAGGGCCGGTCTACCTCAACTTGGCTACCCATAGGTGGTGTAAGGGCAATGTGGGGAGCTTTGGACATTTTGCAGCTGTCGCACTGGGTAATGTGTGCATGTACCTGGTATGCCATTCCGGGCCAGTAATAACGGTTTCGAAGCCGGTACAGGGTCTTAGAGATTCCCCCATGGGCGGTCTGCGGGGGCTCATGAGCCGCCTGGACAAGAGTGGACGTCAGGCTGTCGGGCCTGAGGGATTTTCCTCTGACACGCCGAATCCAGACGAGGTACGCGCGCGCTTGAACACGCAACTGCCTGAGACGCGCAGATCGGGAAAGGAGTCCGGGCTTTGAAGTACCGCGTCCCTCAGGGAGTTATTCTCTTCAGAGTGAAACTCTGCTGAGTTCACGTCCACTTCAAAACCAGGGCTTCCCTCCAAAGAGGCGAGCTCGTCAGCTAAGTCGCGAGACAAGGCATCAGGGACAACGTTTTGGCTTCCCTTACGGTATTCGATGTCAAAGCGAATCCCTGAAGCTTCAGGGACCATCGAGCCAGGCGCCCACTCAGGTCCTTCTGGTCCATGAGCCACCGCAGACACCGCAGTGATGATCTTAAACCGGGTACCCTCTACATATGCACGGAACTTCTTAACCGCTAAGACGGCGGCAAGATATTCCCGCTCCGTCACAGTGTAATTACGCTGTGCGGGATTCAATTTTTGTGAAACAAAAATGATGGGGTGTTCTTCGCCCTCGGCGTCTGTTTGGCTCAGCACACAACCCACGCCCGTGGAACTGGCATCCGTCTGAATGACGAACGGCTTGCTGAAGTCCGAGTTGGCCATTACCGGAGCTGAGGTAAGGGCGATTTTAAGGGCTTCGAACGCCGCTTGTGTTGCATCCGTCCACGTGAAAGAACCCGTATCTTTTCGCAGGCAGTCTGATATGGGTACGGACAAGGAGGCGAAGTTGGATATGAACCGTCTATACCAGCCGGCCATTCCAAGGAACCGGCGTACTTGTTTTACGGACTTGGGAGTCGGGAAGTCTCGTACTGCCGCTACCTTGGAAGGGTCGACCTGGAGACCATCTTCGCCTACGACGTACCCTAGGTATTTGACTTGCCTCATGCAAAATTTGCTCTTGGCTACGTTTATTGTAAGCCCGGCCATCTGTAGGCAACGAGCGATCTCAATCAGGACTTTGAAATGTAGTTTTAAGTCAGGGGTGAAAATGAGCAGATCGTCCAGATACATCGTGACCATCTCGCGATACTTGGGGCTCAGGTTCTTGGGCACCTTATCGACGAGGCGGCACATCCTCTGTGGAGCATTGCACAGACCGAATGGCATGACCGTGAAGTGATACAACGGCCTCCCCGGAACGGTGAAGGCCGTTTTATCCCTTGACGGTCGTGCCAACGGTATCTGCCAGAACGCATCCTTAAGGTCGATGCTCGAGATAACCTTGGTGTCCTGAAGCCGGCTCAAGAGGCCATCGATTTGAGGCAGCGGGTAGGCGTCCTTCTTCGTAAGCCAGTTTACTCGCCTCGAATCGAGACAAAGTCGATTCTTACCGGGCTTACGAATCAGGACGACTGGAGAACTCCAGGCGCTGTCACTCTCCTCGATGACCCCCAGAGCCAACATCCGGTCAAGTTCCTCGAACATCAACCCCTGGATGGCTGGCGATACCGGGTAGTGCTTCTGCTTCACAGGGGATGCGTCGCCTACGTCGATAACGTGCTCTTCGAGCAGGGTCTTTCCTAACCCCAGCACTTCACAAGAAGGAAACTGTGAAATGATGGTGTCCAGTCGCGTCTTCTCGGAAGGTAGTAGAACGTGCATTGTGGGGTCGATGGTAGTCTGGACGGAATCCAACTCAGAAATGTGGAGAACTCCAAAGGATCGGCAAAAGTCGATGCCTAAATACAACGACTGAGTAAGCCCCGGGACAACGTAAAATGTGTGCGCTTTATTCGCCTGGGCACATTTTACGTTCACGGAGACATATCCGATGATGGGCTGGGCCGCTCCGTCGGCTGTTCTAACATTGGACGTCATTTTAGTTAGCTTTAAATTGAGACGAGCTATGATCTCTTCGGCTCCCTTCCCTAAGCAGCTAATGGATGCCCCTGTATTAACTAGGCCGACAAGTCGTTGTTCTCCAATGGAGATTTCTTTGTATATGCGATTGTCGTCTGGAAGGGATATGATGGCTGCCAGGGTAGCTCTTCTTCGTTTCGCCCGACTTCTGCAGAGTGGAGCGTTTTGGGACGACTCGAATTTCGCTCAGATGACCAAAAATTCGTCGGCCTCTCGCTCTAGTAAGGTAGGTCTAACGCTACTTGCTTTCGGAAAATTTTGTTGGATCGGTCTGGGTAAAATGTCATATCTGGGTAAAATGTCATATCTGGGTAAAAAGTGTGCGGGGAGACTCGGAGTCAATGCCGCCGGTCCGGGTTGAGGTTTGTCAACCAAGGAGTCCCGACCGCTGCCTTGCTGACCGGCCGGTTTCCCTTCGCCGTGCAGTTGGGACAATTGGGTTTTGATACGTTTTTGGTTCCACACGAGTAGCAGAACAGGTTTCTCGTTGGATCCTCGCAGTCATGGAAGCCGTGTCCCGGTCGATCGCAGTTCCAGCACAACCAGTGCTGACGTCCCGTGATCGTATCCTGGACAGCGCGGACCTCAGCCAATTGAGGGAATTCAGGTGGGGCACCAGGTCTACTCCCGGTATCGACCTTACGTGGCGGATACTCGGTCTCCCCAAAGGGCAAACACGAGACCGCTTCTGGGATAGGGTCGGGCAGTGAGTGGTAATTTTCGTCACTGCGACTTGGTGGTCCCTTAGGGTGTCTCGCGGGTAGATCGGGCGGGGGGTAAGGACCGCCGTCGATCTCATGAATCCGAGGATTTGGGGCCGAGCGATAATGTCTAGATTGAGTAGTCCCCAGTTGGCGCTCTGCTCGTCGACAGACCTCCTTGAAGGTTTCCATCGAGTTTATGGGCTCAGCGAAGATCATCTGAGCGATGGTCGTGTGTAAGTTTCGACGCAAAATCTCGACGAGGTCGCGTTCCGGCAAGGGTTCGCGCATGCGACTCACCAGCCGCTCAATTTCAAACACGTAGTCATCGATAATTTCGCGAGGGTGTTGCTGACGTTCCAACAGATCACGGATCAGCTCATAGTCCGATACCGTATCCCTGAATTGCCGAGATAGGGAACTTTTAATTTCGACCCAAGCCGTCTGCGGGTGGGAACGCACATAAGTCCAATACCAGTCCGAGAAATCGGTGGAAATTGGCTTCCATATACGAGTCTGGCAAGTTTTCTCGATGTTGCAGGGTCTCCAATCGGAAATCGGAAAACGAACTCAGATCCCGGTTTTGGATCCGTCGAACTTTAGGCCCCAAGCTCTCACAGAACTGTGTTTCCGTATGCCCGTATACTCGGTTGTGCGCGAAGAGATCAGGTTACGCGCGTTTCGTTGGGTATCTTCAGGAAGCGGAGCCGGGCGTGTACGTTGGGAAGTAGCTTCAGTCACTCGTAAAGACTCTTGGAGTTGCCTTATTAGGACCTGCTGTTCCTTTAATTGTCGCTCGTACCTTTGCAGTCTATGGTTTAGGTCAGGATGGTAATCCTGGCGGGGCACCGGGTCGTATGTGGGGGTCCCACGCCAAACTTCCAGCACTTCCGCGGCTGTCAGCCGACGGGGTGGCTACGTACGGAGGCGGAGGAGCGTCAGCCGGGTACCGGGGTACAGCGTCGCGCTGTGTAATTTGGCCAAGAGTTGGCAGTCGGTAGCTGGTGTTGTTCCTTGCCGGGTCCTCATAAAGAAGTTGCTGCCTCACCCTTTCCAGTTCAGGATTTATTACAGGGAGGGCAGGTGGAGGCAGGGATAACCCTTGATTACGCGAAAGATCCGGTCGCGGCGTGCTTCTCGGCGAGTTACTAACTTCGGGTATTTCGAAAGAAGGGATCGACTTATTAAGAGTGTCCGGTCTCAGGTGTTGGCCTTGTGACCTCAGCACTCGATGGCTGTTCGCGAAACAGCTCCACCTCGCGGAACCGGGGTGCGACGTGTGGCCATGACTAACTTGATGAAAATTACTTATGCTGAATAAACCGC
Source organism: Chrysopilus asiliformis (assembly GCA_964034945.1). Taxonomy (NCBI): domain Eukaryota; kingdom Metazoa; phylum Arthropoda; class Insecta; order Diptera; family Rhagionidae; genus Chrysopilus; species Chrysopilus asiliformis. Next base: position 61,704,321 of record OZ035962.1, read on the forward strand.
AATATCTTAAGATGTGCGAAGGAAAAGTTATTTATACGTTAAAATTACTTCAACGAAAAAAAATGTAAATACTTGTATGCGTTATAGTTGAGAGAGAGAGAGGGAAGTTTCGGATGAGGGGGTCCGGAGGGGGGGAAGCCGAAGCCACCGTCCGGATCTAAGACGATCGTGATAGCGCCAAGGCATAATTGAAAAAAAAAACTCACAATGCCATCCAGGCAAGCTCTTCAGGATAACTGGACGCTTTCCGGGTGGTTCTATTGCTGGATAGCATTGCGAAACTGGGTGGACTACTCTGGGGTGACGGATTTAGAGCCCGCATGCACGAGCACAGATGGGTAGGACAAGACAGCGGGGACGACCGAGCCGTTCCCCACGATGATCCATTGTCCCGGCCCGAACTCTGTGCTCTCCCACGCGATCCTCACAATCCTTCAGTCCAAAGCAGTCGCCCTCCGCCATCTCTTCCGGGGAAAATCGGCTCCGGGACGTCTCAAGACGGGAAACTGCAGCTACGAATCGAGGCAAGGCGGTCGGGATGGCCGAGCCAAACTCCGCCGCAGTCATTGCTCCGATCCGCAGCTCAATTTGTGGAGCAGACTAAAAACAATGAATTTAAAATATTTTGAAATGATTATATAGAGAGACGTGAAGTCCAGGGTGGTGTCAAAGACACAGGAGACGAAAGTGCAGGAATGGGAGCACTTTCTACCTACAGAGTTCCTGCACTGGGCGAGGAGCGTCTGACGTCCGCAACTCTCCGCCATTAACATCGTTCCACGTAACACCTCTCGAGTCACGACTGGTGGGCTAACTGGGCTAGACTCCACCCGTTTCAAATGACATGTGAGATGTTCCGTTGGGCGCCATTGTAATGGGGGTGGGTTTCTTCGTAGTCGTGACGAGCACGAAGAGGAGTGGCCAAAGAAGAACGGCTAGCTCAACTCCTTCGAACCACGGACAAAGTTAATCAAGACGGGCCTGAAGGGCCAAACACTCTACAGGGGAAGGTGGCGGAACGGAAACTAATTACGGACGGACATGTATCAGACTAAGGGGGGGAACTATTTAAGCATCCCGCCGGATGGTTCCACCCATTCTCGGCTTCTCTCTCTCTCTCCTCAGATCGTTATTCACCACATTGAGAAATTGCGACGTTTCAAAATGAAAAACGTTCTATTTTTTTTATAAATGTAATAGTCCAATATCGGCTTATAAAAATTACAATATCATAAAAATTCAGTGGTAAGTTTAAATTTCCAATATAGTTTAAATTCGTAATCAAAAAGCAGGTGTCTGTCTCGTAGAGACGGCCAGAAGACGTGGATCCGCCTACAACGATCGCCAATAGATATTTAAATAAGAAATTTTATTGAAAATGAAATTAAGGAAACAAATTTTTATTTGAAACATAACAAAAGCTATAATTGCCAATCTGGCAATTATTGAAAATCCGTATGGTGATTTAAGTGAACGGCGAACAGTTGTATCAAAATTACACTTTGAAGTCAAACTTTTCAATAAGATTTTTTAAAATTTATTCCAATCGGATTTTGATGTATGGGAGTTTTATGTAGAATCATATCCTAAATAACTTTTGTTCTTGCACTTTTTTTGATGACATGCACCGTTTTTGAGATATTCGGTTTCACCATACGGGTATAATAATTTTATTTATAATTGGTTTATGATAAGAGAAGTGTGAAATAAATATCATACATACAGTGTTCAAAACACTCCCATTTCTAGTCTTTCGTTCAAATTAGTTATATATATAATAACGAAGGTTTTACATAAATTTACTACTTTTTCATCGATTCTACTACTATTTTTCGGCCGATTTACTAAGATTTCTAAAATCAAAAGTCACAACCCTGAACAAAACTTTAATGCTGGGAGCGAAATATCGCTCTCTCAGTAGTAAAACACATACTTATATGTGTGTGTGCATCATACCCAACAGCCATCGCTCGAGGCTTGCAATCATTTTTATGCGAGACCCACAAACCGCTTTGAACAAGAAGCGAAAACATAAATAGAAATCATTTTCGTTCCCAAGAACAAGAGTCGGAAACCACTGCAAACGCTTTTGCCGTTAAGAGCGAAAATAACGAAATAACATGACATTCAGATTCAATACATCAGATTCAATACATCAGATTCAATACACCCAAAGGAGGAGCATAAAAAGAGTATAAATGTGAAATCTGTACTACAAGCAGCAAACACAGCATAGCAGCGGCAGTAAAAATTTAGATTTTGATTTTTAAAAAAATAATTGAACATAGTTTAACATAACAAAATACCCTAAACAATGCTTTAATGTAGGCCTCATCTTATAACACAGTTTCTGTTCGGATGTCACCACAAACTATCGAGTATCATCGATTGCAAATTTGTTATCATGGCAGCAAGCCGATTTTCTAATTTGTACCCCCATAACCAAAATCCAAGACGTATCCACGTCAAAAAATTCAATAAATTGCAAAATAACATTAATAAGAATTCAAATTATTCAAATTTTCAATGAGTTTTACCACAGAATAACAGAAGGGAAACAATCGAGAATTTCAATGTCGCACGGTAGGGAGAAGAATCGGCGATAGAAAAAAATATCTTCAACTCGCTTTAAATTTTCGAATTTTCCGGAATTCCTTTTCTTGCCTTCATATTCAAACCGAACACGCAAAAGAGATAAAAAATATAACATGCAAAATTAGTTTTGCAGGGTTTGATACGGAATTTTTTTCATTATTCCAGCAATCGAAAAAATCTAACTTCTCCTCACACAAAACACTTTTTAGAACATAAAACGCAATGCGGGATCGATAAAATGACAATTCGATCGAGTTTTGGTTTCATCCATTCCAAGAAACTCATTTTCTGCCAAAATTGAAAATCAACCACAAAACGATTTCCATTGCAACCCTGTTTGCATTTTTTCTTCTTTGCACACAAACGCATATCAGTTGTAAACAAAACGACGTCATTTTGTTTACATTTTTAGTTCAATTTTTCCGAGAAAGGTTGGAAGAAATATTTATTATGCCAAAATTGGAATTTTTAAAATGCCTCGTCAAGCAATGTTCCGCGGATAGCTTAAAAAATCCCGAAAGAACGTTTTTTAGGGTACCGAAAGCACCAGAAAAGTAAACTTTTTCGATTAGACACAAAAAAGGGGATAAATTTAGGAAACACTAAAATTTTCTCGTAATTCCGAGGAAATCAAATTTTTTTAAAAGAATTACGTTATCCGCCGCTTCTCTTCGTATCACATAACGATAAACACGTCACAACATCCACGATTTTACACAATAAATCGGCATAAATTCAAAACGTTTCCGACATTTATCTCGATTTGTTTTTTTGTTCGGTTTGACAAACGTCAAACTTTGGTATTACCTGATTCAAGGTTTCGTGATTCAAAAACTGCAAAAGGCGCGTAGATTTGAATTTTAATAAATTTCTGAACTTTGAATTTCATCTTTTGGATTTGTAAGGGTTTTAAGTTCTCAACGAATTATTTGTCGGATCTAAAAGTTAGTCTCAGAATAGGGTATTGGAGTAATGTCGATTACATTAACTTTTTGATAAAAAAAAGTTTTTACTAGAATCTGAGCGACGAGCATTAACGCTTCTTTCAAAAAATCAACGTAATTAATTCATACATACTAACTGTTATTAGGGATATGAATTAAATTAAATTTCCGCGAATTTCCATTTTGTGATTTTAGCGGAATAAAATTATGTGCATCAACACATCCAATAGTTTAATTCTGGCAACCCCCTGGAATTTCATCCGCCATTTCTGGGCACACATATAAAGCAATTCGTGTGCTTACAAGGGAAATGAGATAGCCACATAAGGCCCGGAAAGTTCTTCGCACATCAAAAATTTTTGTTCCTCGATTCCCTTCTGTTATTCTGTGGTTTTACTCTAAAACGTACTTAACATTTTTTGAAAAGACAATACAATTCCCCACGCGATCAATTTATATTAAACACACGTGAAAACTATTCGTAAATTCGTAAATACGTTGTATTCAAGGGAAGTTACGATCTTAATATTATTAATAATAGAAATGATAAAATAAATTGACTTACTCCTGGTGATGGTGCGCGCAGCATCTCCTGGAGCCGATGAATCCTGAAATGTCAAATTTTAGAAAAAGGACGCGATTCCCTCTTTTTGCCAAATGTTAAGCGCGAAAGAAAAGAAAAGCAAAAGTTACATTAAACTACGCGCGGTTCAAACTAGTCCCTGAAGGGGGAAAAACAAAAAGAAAAAAATTTGCGAAACCGAAATGTTGCTTCTCGATGTACACTGGCGGTTGCTGTTGAGTGCTGCTGCGGCTCAAGACAACGAGCAAATGTTTTGCAGGCAGCGGACAATGGCTGCTGCTGATGATAGGGCGACAGTGGTTCTATAACGGCTGCGGTGTGCTGCTGTGGCTCAAGACAACGAGCATTTGGAGGCAGCGGGCAATGGCTGCTGTTTGCTGCTGCGGCTCAAGACAACGAGCAAATGTTTTGGATGCAGCGGACAATGGCTGCTGCTGATGATAAGGCGGCAGTGGTCCTATTGCGGCTGCTATTTGCTGCTGTGGCTCAAGACAACGAGCAAATGTTTTAGATGCAGCGGACAATCGCTGCTGCTGTTTGCTGCTGCGGCTCAAGACAACGAGCAAATGTTTTAGATGCAGCGGGCAATCGCTGCTGCTGATGTTAGGCGACAGTGGTCCTATTACGGCTGTGGTGTGCTGCTGTGGCTCAAGACAACGAGCAAATGTTTTGGATGCATCGGACAACGGCTGCTGTTTGCTGCTGCGGCTCAAGACAACGAGCAAATGTTTTGGATGCAGCGGACAATGGCTGCTGCTGATGATAAGGCGGCAGTGGTCCTATTGCGGCTGCTATTTGCTGCTGTGGCTCAAGACAACGAGCATTTGGAGGCAGCGGGCAATGGCTGTTGTTTGCTGCTGCGTCTCAAGACAACGGTCATTTTGTGGCTGCGCTGCGGGTCAAGACAGCACTCTTTGCGTGGCTGCGGTGCGGCTGTCGCGTCTCGAGGCCAATAGCTCGCGCCTGCGGTGCGGCTCGAGGCAATAGAAACTGACACCTGCGGTGTGCTGCTGCGGCTCAAGCTGCGGGCTAATACTTTTATTGCAGTATATTTAACACTGCCACAAACTGCCATTCGCGGAACAAAAGAAATCGTCACACGACGACGAACAAAAAATCTCAGGTGATCGGTGATATTAAATACATTTCACCATAATCCAGTGTTGTTCCTCTACGCGTAGACTTTAATTGTCTACACTTCAGTGTAGACAATAGCGTAGACAATAGATTTGGGGTAGACAATGTAGACATTGGCGTAGACAATGTCGACTTTGCGTAGACAATGTAGACTTTCTCATATCTGTCAAAACAAAGTCATCAGTGAGTCATATATCTAATACTATACTATATAGGAAATGGAGTTAAATTTATATGAAAATTCGCTAACTGGACTCCTCAGCGACATCAGCGCCGTGCCTTTATTGTCTTTTTCGCTTGTATGGGAATCTAACCTCATTTCCTATCGTACGTGCCCACAGTGAAATTGTGTTTTTCTTTTAAATATGGCAGCAAGGCTTAAAAACAAAGCATTTAAAGAGCTGGGCTTTGAGGCCAACAACAAATACTCCGCTTTTTGCCTGCAGTGCAAAAATTTTTTGCAAAATACTGCCGAAAGCCGACTAAGACGAAATTTGGCGATTGCTTCCTGGAAATTGTGCTTTATTATGTTAAAATTAATTGAATAAAATGAGATTTTTAAACTAAATCAGCTATTCTTTTTTTTATTAATTGTCTACATTGTCTACGCGTAGAGAATAGACCATTGTTTACAGTAATAGTCTACGCGTAGACAATGGTGTAGTCTACATCACGTAGACTACGCGGCACAACACTGCCATAATCCAGTTAATGAGTTTTGTTGATTCTTATCTCCCGCACTCAACCTTTCGATCAAATAAACTTCGACCCGCCACAAATTCTTGGTTAAATTCGTCTCAATTTGCCCGATCCGTTTTCGCACCACGCGCCTTCAATCAATTCTTAGCCAACACTGACTTGCTGTTCTTAGCCAACGAATCACAAAAAAAACGAATGGGATATTTTCGTTGGTGGCTAGCAGGCACAGCCGTATCAAAAGGAATGAAATAGTTTCATTTTTCGGTGAATTACATTTCGCTGTATGAATTTTTGCCATTTGTGGACCAAACTGAACGGTAAATTTTTGGTGGCTGCAACGATCCAGAGACACAAAGGATCCGTCGTCGCTTGGCCTTGATTTTCTACTTTGTTTTACCAATGCAGTGCCGTGCGAAAAAAAAATTTTTATCGATTTTTCAGGGAGTTTCATTACAAAACTAAACATTTTATCATGTCATTTTTTTTTAATTTTTAACTTGCTTCGTTGAAAATTTTAAAAATGTAGTTATCTAGTTTTGGCAAATTTCCACAGATATTATTTTAGGATTTTTTTTTTGACGTGGATACGTCTTGGATTTTGGTTATGGGGGTACAAATTAGAAAATCGGCTTGCTGCCATGATAACAAATTTGCAATCGATGATACTCGATAGTTTGTGGTGACATCCGAACAGAAACTGTGTTATAAGATGAGGCCTACATTAAAGCATTGTTTAGGGTATTTTGTTATGTTAAACTATGTTCAATTATTTTTTTAAAAATCAAAATCTAAATTTTTACTGCCGCTGCTATGCTGTGTTTGCTGCTTGTAGTACAGATTTCACATTTATACTCTTTTTATGCTTCTCCTTTGTGTGTATTGAATCTGATGTATTGAATGTCATGTAATTTCGTTCTTTTCACTCTGAAAAGTGTCGCTCTTAACGGCAAAATCGTTTGCTGTGGTTTCCGACTCTCGTTCTTGGGAACGAAAATGATTTCTATTTAAGTTTTCGCTTCTTGTTCAAAGCGGTTTGTGGGTCTCGCATAAAAATGAATGAAAGCCTCGAGCGATGGCTGTTGGATATGATGTAAGTATGCATTTTACTAGTGAGAGAACGATATTTCGCTCCTAGCATTATAGTTGTGTTCAGGGTTCTGAGATTTTTGATCTTCGAAATCCTAGTAAATCGGCCGAAAAATAGTAGTAGAATCGATGAAATAGTAGTAAATTTATGTAAAACCTTCGTCATTATATATATAACTAATTTGAACGAAAGACTAGAAATGGGAGTGTTTTGAACACTGTATGTATGATATTTACTTCATGCCAATTACTTATAAATAAAATTATTATGTAAAATTATTATTATAAAACATAACAAAAGCTATAATTGCCAATCTGGCAATCATTGGAGACCCGTATGGTGCTATTCGTATCAAAATTCGAACAGTTATACCAAAATTCCACTTTGAAGTCAAACTTTCCAATAAGATTTTTTAAAATTTATTCCAATCGGATTTTGATGTATGGGAGTTTTATGTAGAATCATATCCTAAATAACTTTTGTTCTTGCACTTTTTTGATAAGATGCACCGTTTTTGAGATATTCGCAAAAAACGTTTTCGTTCGTATGGGGGGTACCCCCCCTAATGGTCCATTTTTGCCCATTAACGAACTTAGCCTCGCATTTTACGAAAAACGAATCTGCGCAAAATTTCAAGTCTCTAGCTCAATCCGTGCGCCCGCAATCCGCGCCACAGACGGACAGACGGACAGACGCACAGACAGACGGACAGACAGACGGACGGACATGCAAAAATTAAATATTTTTATCATTCTAAACACACTGGTGTAATTCATTTTTTTGTGCGATGACGGGATCTTGGCGTTACAAACGGTAAGGCAAAGTTAATATACCCTTTGGTTTCACCATACGGGTATAAAAATATTTAAATTTTGCATGTCCGTCCGTCTGTCCGTCCGTCTGTCCATCCGACTGTCTGTCTGTCTGTCCGTCCGTCTGTCCGTCCGTCTGTCCATCCGACTGTCTGTCTGTCTGTGGCGCGGATTGCGGGCGCACGGATTGAGATACAGACTTGAAATTTTTTCCAGATCCGTTTTTCGTAAAATGCGAGGCTAAGTTCGTTAATGGCCAAAAATTGGCCATTAGGGGGGGTACCCCCCATACGAACGAAAACGATTTTTGTGAATATCTCAAAAACGGCGAATTTTATCAAAAAACTCCAAGAACAAAAGTTATTCAGGATATTCTTCTACATAAAACTTCCATACATCAAAATCCGATTGGAACAAATTTTAAAAAATCTTATTGGAAAGTTTGACTTCATAGTGGAATTTTGATAAAACTGTTCGCCATTCACTTAAATCACCATACGGGTTTTCAATAATTGCCAGATTGGCAATTATAGCTTTTGTTATGTTTTATTATTAGGGTTGACCTCAGTAAATTAAATATCTCGAAAGTTATGCCCCAAACAGATGAGGCGTCAACGTGTGTGCATAGAGCCCATAATATAGAGAGTGGACATCCGGATTAGAGCGACTAGACATGAGTTTTTTACTTAGAAGTTTCTTTTAAAAAATGCAATAAAATTAACAAAAAACTTTTTTTCCATATATTATTACTTTATTGGTAAGGGCAAACATTACCATTAATTATGGAATACGATTTCATTCATGTGGCTGCCTCGACTGGCTTTGCAGTAGCGCATCCTGTCAGCCCAATTTATTCAAGATGTTTTTGGTGCTTTCGGGCTCTATCTGACGAATGGCTCGGCCCATATTCAACTTAAGGGCCAAAACATCGATCTTCCACGGAAACCCCCAAAGCGTCAAATCGCAACTCGGAGCTGGCCAATTGACATCGCCAAAATGGCTTATTACATGATTACCGAACTTGGTGCGCAAAAAATCGATTGTTTGATGGGCGCAATATGCCATTCTGTTGAAACCAAAGGTCGTCCAAGTCCATGTCCTCAATTTCTGGCCACAAAAATGTAGTTTTCATGCCTCTGTAGCGCTCACCGTTGGCCAAAACAGCATTTCCAGCAGCATTTTCCAAAAAAAATGGGTCAATGATGTCACCACTTCACAATCCACACCAAACTGTCACTCTCGGAGGATGCATTGGCTTCTCTACAATCACATGCGGGTTTCAATTTAAGTGTGAATTTTACCTTAGCAGTTAAAACTTTTCCTCTGCGGTGCAATAATTTCTATTTGTATGGATTTCTTAAATAAAAATGTTGTCCGCGGCGCCATTTTTGTTCCATACTGAAGAATTATGAAACCTTTTATAATAAGACTAGGATATGCACCAAAGTTAAAGTTAAAGTTTTTTGTATAAATTTTAGAATACCCAGCAAAGTTAAAGTTTTTTGTATAAATTTTAGAATACCAAAAAAACCGGAAAGAGAAAAATCTTTTCCTTGCAGGATTTTCCGTTTCAAATTAGTCTAGCACCGGATTCGTGATCATCATCATGCTCGGCGCTACAGCTCTCGAAGAGCCTGCTTCGCACCTACAGTTTTTTTACATGGATTGCGAACCATGGATGAATTACACCAACATCAGAGGCCGTGGTAGCTACTCATTTCGTAAAGCAAGTTGAGTCGACTTGAGCTCACAGCGTGCCACAGTCGGGAATTGAACCACCAACCTCCGAAATACGGCCAAGTACTTTACCACTTGGACGCGGGTGATCAGTGACCTCGAAAAAACGGTTTAATTGCATGCTATATCTCACATTTTCACATTAGATTGCACTGCAAATTGGAAGCTTTCCAATAAAAACTGGAATTAAAACGGGAATTTTTTGTTTATAAATTTTAAAGTGGAATGTGAAAAAGAGTGCGGAAAAACCGATGTTTCGTACCGTCATAGGAACCTGAAAAAGAAAACAAACATTAAAACCACTACAGCATATACCTACCCTTGATCCCTTCAGCAGTGAATCGCCAACCGTCGAGCCTTCTCTCCCTCCTTCTTGGTGCCCATCTCTATCAACATCTAAAAGTAATAACAAGTTGTAAACAAACCACAAATTCATTCGCTTCACCACAAGCCGAACAAAAAAACACAACAGATAAGACAACGCAACAAACAATTTGAAGTTCGCAACATATACGATAAACACGGACAACATAAAAAACACTTATTTAACATAAAAACACTTATTAACACGAAATTAAAATCACTTACTTTGGCAGCTAAACGATCCACATCAAATTCCACGATCAAATTCAATCAAACTAAATAAAATCACAAAATCGACGTCAAGCAGTGCGCGATTTCACCACTGGCGCTAACGTCACATCCTTACAAAGCGCATCCACATTCCCACGTCATGACCAAGCTAAAGGCCCTATATAATCCGATGCAATCTCTTAGCAGACCAGAAGTCGATCACAACACGAAGTGGACACTTCTCATCCAGTCTGACTGGCAAACTACCTTTTTAGGTCAAATGCTTTTTTAGCCAAACTGCCTCTTAAGGCCAAACTGCTTTTCAGCCAAACTGCCTCTTAAGGCCAAACTGCTTTCTAAAGCCAAACGCTTCTTTAAGCCAAAACCGCTTGTTAAGACCAAATGCTTTTTCCAGCCAAATCGCTTCTTTAAGCCAAATCGCCTCTTAAGGCCAATCGCTTCTTGAAGCCAAACTGCCTCTTTAGGCATTCATCATAAACTACGTCATTCATATCATTCACGAGAGCACGTCGCACGTCACGCTGCTCAGCATACCATTCATCTAGGGGCACGTCACTATTCTCATCGGGGTACGTCACGCCGCTAGACTTCATCGAACTACATCGCTCATATCATTCATACAGACGCACGTCACTACTCGGTCCAATCAGGGTACGACTACGTTGCTTAACACACTCATACTAGAGTACTGGAATCAACCACATGTACTGGATTACATCGATCAATCATTTAAATATTTGAACTCAATTATAATCTTTTAAATTATATTTCAATTTCTATATTGTTAATTTTGAATTTTATTGAATTGTAAATTATTTGTATTTGAATTTAAATTATAAAGTTAATGTTCGGGCTCAGGCCGTCTTGCGACGGTTTCTAGCTCGAAATAAATGAGGAGGTGCCGGGTCAAATGAAAACAGTTCCAATTTACTTATTCTAATTAACTTTATTATAATGATTCCAAAATACTTTACAATAATTCAATAGTCTTTTCTAATTATGTCTCCGTAGTTGCCTTGTGGTGGTGTTTTCTTGTCTGCACTATTGCTGGACCTTCTGTCTTCGTTAGTCGTTGATTGTAGTTGTTTGTAGTGTAGCTTCTTCCTGATTGTAGCGTAGCTTCTTCTTGATTGCAGCGTAGCTTCTTCGTGATTGCAAGGTATCGGTTGCCTGATTGCAGTGTATCTTCTGCCTGATTGCAGCGTAGCTTCTGCCTGATTGCAACGTAGCTGTTGCCTGATTGCAGCGTATCTTCTGCCTGATTGCAGCGTAGCTTCTGCCTGATTGCAACGTAGCTGTTGCCTGATTGCAGTGTATCTTCTGCCTAGTTGCAATGTATCTGTTGCCTGATTGCAGCGTAGCTTCTGCCTGATTGCAACGTATCTGTTGCCTGATTGCAGCGTATCTTCTGCCTGATTGCAGCGTAGCTTCTGCCTGATTGCAACGTAGCTGTTGCCTGATTGCAGTGTGTCTTCTGCCTAGTTGCAACGTATCTGTTGCCTGATTGCAGCGTAGCTTCTGCCTGATTGCAACGTATCTGTTGCCTGATTGCAGCGTATCCTCTGCCTGGTTGCAACGTATCTGTTGCCTTGATTGCAGCGTATCTTCTGCCTGATTGCAACGGATCTGTTGCCTGATTGCAGCGTATCCTCTGCCTGGTTGCAACGTATCTGTTGCCTGATTGCAGCGGAGCCTCTGCCTGGTTGCAACGTATCTGTTGCCTGTATTGCAGCGTATCCTCTGCCTGGTTGCAACGTATCTGTTGCCTGATTGCAGCGTATCTTCTGCCTGATTGCAACGGATCTGTTGCCTGATTGCAGCGTATCCTCTGCCTGGTTGCAACGTATCTGTTGCCTTGATTGCAGCGTATCTTCTGCCTGATTGCAACGTACCTGTTGCCTGATTGCAGCGTATCTTCTGCCTAGTTGCAACGTATTTGTTGCCTGATTGACTTCTTGAGTTTCTACCTAAATGGGATAGGAGTTAGAATTCGTTAGTTCGTTAACGATGTGATTGGATCGAGAGATGAAACCGAAGTGATTTGCTTCCAACAGTGCTTGGTCTTTTATACACGCTGAAGTAGCGGATTTTCTGGTTTCTACTATATTAGTGGAGGGGATGTCCTTATTTTGTGAATTAATAAATCGTGTAAACGATTGGGAGTGACTTGGTGATCTTTCACGCTCTTTAGTTGTGGTGGTGGTACTCTAGTTGTCATCTAGGGAATTGTCATCTAGGGAATGTGGTCTTTAGTTTAATGTTTTACATTTCCTAGCTGAAGATGTCAAATGTCAGAGAAAACTGGCAACATTGGTCGGACGAGTCCACGTTTTTTTTTTCTGGGAAATTTATAATTTTCTTTTTTTGAGATAATTTGTAATCCAAACGAAGCTTTTGGTGTTAAGAGTTTTCTTAATCGATATTGCCCCAACTAGTGGGTTTTTTTTTAAATACTTGTTTCTTTTGGAAGCAATAATATTGAATAAAGCCAGTAAGAACAAAGTCAGGTTAGAGCCGTATGAGCTTCGAAAGGGCCATTGCCGAATTTCGCCGGCAATGGAGCCAGTAACAAGGCAATTAACGTCTCTACCAGGAAAACTGATTCCAGAATCTGATCATGGGTCGGACGCATCGCCCGGTATAGATCCTTTACACGGTCTCAACTTGTTAGGACATGTTTCATCAATGATGAGTCGCAGGGCTAAATCACTAGAGGATATTTCCAGACACAGGGGTGCTATCGGGGGTTCTTTGGCTGCCTGGGCAGCTTCAAATTCCCAATCAGGATCAACAACTTCGTCAAAAAAGCCAGGTTCGTCAACAGGAAACCGAAAGCGTGATGGAGTCGTCAGTATGTCGGCATCGAAAGGTGCGATAACGAAACGATCCAAACATCAAAATCAAACAAAACCTCATGAAGTTATCAAAAGTGCCTCTACATCCGAGGCGATGGATTTCGAGGTAACTGGCAACAATTACAGTCCCTGGACTAAGGTAAATCATGGCAGACCAGGCGATAGAGTGAAGGAAGTCTCGAGTACAGCAAGGAAATCGGATTTGGAGACTTCTAACTATTATGACGTGGTGGATAACCTGGACGAGAGGGACGCTTCAAGCAGACCATCAGGTTCTATAATTAACATTAGTAATAAGGTTTCTACTAACAATACTAGATTTAGTAACAATTATGTACAAAACACATTTTGTGATAAAGACTTTAGATACAATAAGTCTTCTAGACTCAATAATAAAGACTTAATTAATAATGTTCAGGGGAAGAACCCCGAAGGAGCCGAGGCTTCGCGAGTTGACAGGGTTCGTTTCTGCCCACCAATTGTCGTTCACAATGTTCTTAATATTAAGGAACTTAACTTATCTATGAAGGCTACATTCCCGGGAGTGGAGTATAGAATAATTTCAAATCGAAATGGTACCCTTCGATTGTTGGTCAGGGGGGCGAGAATCATAAGAAGGTTTTTGAATTGTTCAAAGAAAAACGTATTGATTCCTTTACTTATACGTCCAAAGAGTATAGGCCTATGTCATTGTTGCTCAAGGGATTGGGTCAGGATTATACGGAGAAAGAAATACGTGAAGAGCTTGAAAGAATTCGTCCTAATGTGGTTTTCACCAATGTTCGGGAATTCACAACTCCTCGGTCTCGTAGGGATCAAACGAATTTCGGTTGGTACGTGGTCCAGGTAGCTCCGAATACGGATATTCAGCAACTAAGGAGCATAGTGGGATTGTTCTTCATGAAGGTATCTTGGGAGGATCTCAAGAGCTCCGGCCCAATTCAATGCAGAAACTTCCAGGGTTTCGGTCATATAGCAGCGAACTGCTGTATGAATTATAAGTGTGTAAAATGTGATAAACCCCATGGGCCAGGGGAGTGCCTGAGAAAACGAGATGATGTGGAGAAGCCTTATTGCATTAACTGCAATTCTCATGATCATCCAGCCAACTATAGGGGTTGCCCTAGCTTTAAGAGGTTCCAGGAAGAAAGATTTAGAAAAATGCAGGGAGCAAGGGAAGAAAGGGAGAATCGTCGTGCCTTTGTAAATAACAGCTTAAACAATTTTAAATCCAACGGTAGATCCTTTGCTCAATGCGTCAGAAATAATGATGAGGGCCCTGTTGGTCATGGTTGGGGGGACTTCACTGGAATAGCCCAGAACCTGTTCGGGATGGACTTTATGGTCCAAATTTCTAAGATTAATTCCTTCATGTCAGAGTTTGATAACATCTCTTCGGTAGCACAAAAGAAAAGTGCGTACATCAATTTCTGCTTCGGGCTGTGCTCAAATCAAATATGACTTGCAGAATTTTTGCTCTAAATGTCCGCTCAGTCGTCTCACAAGCGAAAAAAGTAGCCCTAGAAGACTTTATCAACACAAACAATCTGGATGTGCTTTTCATCAACGAAACACACCTTACGAACAATAGAACTTTACACTTCCCCAATTATAGAGCATTGCTTAACAATAATCTTCAAGGTACCGTTCTTTTACACAAAAATAGCATCAATATTAGTAGTTTCAATTTGAGTATAAACCTTAATACTATTTCATACGTAGCCGCTTACATGAATACCTCTGTAAGGGGCTCCATCACGGGAAAAATCCTGCTAGTTTCTACTTATTTTCACACGACAGATACTAGTCAGGACGAAATTTGTGATCTACTTCGCGAACTGAACAGACTTGGGGAGACTGATTTTGACGGGGTGATTTTAGGTGGGGACCTAAATGCTAAACACCGAGAGTGGGCGAATACCAATGAGAACAGAAATGGCAAAGTAATTTTTAATTGGCTACGTGACAATCCAGACCTGAATGGCTTGCGTATAATCCACCCGGGGTCACCAACCTTCCCTGGTTCGGGGTCTTGTCTAGACCTGTTCCTAGTTTCAAGCAAGTTAATCAACTGTTTTGACGTCAATTACAGCTGCGCAACAGTCTCGTCATTTTCAGACCACTATGCTGTTTTGCTATCCATGGACTTATCTCATATTACTCCAGAACTGACTGCTCCGGTGGTGTACAGGGAGTTTAAAAATACAGACTGGAAAGCCTTTAAGATTTTTGTCACCGAAGGCCTATCTAGCATAGTAACTCAGGGCGATAAATGCTATAGCATCTCCGAAATAGATGGTTTCATTGGTGAATTTAATGACTTAATTTGCAAAGCGTCATTGGCCTTCTCTGAGGAACCTAAAAAATATAGCCTCATGAAAAAACTTCCTTTGCCAATTCGGGACAGGCTCAGGGTAAGAAACCGTTGGAAGAGGGACCTGAAGAGAAATCTTTGCAGAAGGAATTTTTCCGCCAGTCGAGAGGACAAAGAGCTGCATAATAGGATTCAAATGCTTTCAATTGACATCGATTCTCAGATTAATGCGTACATCAATAACATATTTCAGGACAGGATTAAAAATATCAGACCGGGCCCTCAGGCTTTCAGGGAGGTCAATCGATTAGTGGGGAGGAGTACAGTTAAAAAAATAAACAAAATCAAGGTGGGAGAAACCTTACTCTCGGACCCTCAAAACATTGCTGATGAGTTTGGTGATTATTTTTCGGGGATCTTTCAGCAAGCCACTCCGTCATCCATTAACACTTCCCGAGTATCCGATTCGATTAGCAATTTTCGTAATGTCAGATGTGATAGAATTACCACTTTTGGTCCTGACAGTCATTCCGATAACCCAAGAATTGGGCCCCCCTTTATAACATTTAACACTATAAAATCAGTCACGAAAAGATTGAATAACAAAAAATCATTTGGTCCTGATCTAATTTCTAACTTTCTGATTAAGAAATTACCGGCTCTGCACTTTCTCGCAATCATTTTCAATAATTGTATAAACATTGGGTACTTCCCAAAGGTTTGGAAGTTGGCAAGACTTTTGCCAATCAAAAAAAAAAAGGATTCTCTCAATGTAGGGGATTTTAGGCCTATTTCTCTCCTATCAAACATTGGCAAACTATTGGAAAGGGTTTTGGTTGAGGAGGTCGTGTCCTTCTGCGAGGATAACGACATAATACCGAATGAGCAGTTTGGCTTCAGGAGGAATCACTCCACGGAACATGCTCTGCTGTTGCTGCAGGACAGAGTTGTCAGGGGGCTGAGGCATCGACAATCAACAACGGCTTGTTTTCTGGATATCAGAAAGGCTTTCGACTCTGTCTGGCATGATGGTCTACTTCATAAACTCATTTCACTGAACTTTCCGGATCACTTGCTTCGAATACTTTTCAATTTTCTGCAGGACAGAAGTCTTTTCGTGGATATAGAAAGTAATTTAGTTCAAGTAAAAAACGGGGTCCCACAGGGTTCAATTTTAGGCCCCATCTTGTACTCCATTTTCGTCCACGATCTGCCCCATTATTTGGCAACGGATCCTTCGGAGGAATACTCTTCAGTAGCGACTCTTTATGCAGACGACACACTAGTGACTGCGACTCACAAGGATCCATCAATGGCCGCTCGGTTTGTCCAACTTCACCTTAATGAAATCACGGGGTATTACAGGTCCTGGGGAATAGTGATAAACAATAGCAAATCAGAACTGATCCACTTCAGAAACGCTTCGGGCAGGGGCCCTCGCGGAATCGCCAAAGCTTGTGCGAACCTCTCAGTATCCGTCGGGGATTCGGTTCTGCAACCCAGGGACAAAATTAAGTATCTTGGGGTTCACTTCAATAAACTGTTTAAATTCAATGACCACATCCGCGAAACCCTCAACAAAGCGAACAAAGCAAACATGTCTTTAGCATCCATAATGCACTACAGGAGCAGATTAAGTCCAGAAACCAAACTTTTGTTATACAAACAATTAATTAAACCAATTCTCATCTACGGCTTTCCGTGCTGGTTTAACGTATCAACATCTTGGGCGAGGAAATTAGAAGGATTTGAGAGAAAAATCTTACGCAACTGTACGGGATTTAAATTTAAATCCCTAAACAGATATTACTCCAACAGAGAACTTTATGATAAAGCCAACATTCTACCTCTTCTTTTTTACTGCTTTTTCTTCTGGGAAAAACATGCTTCAAAAATAGAATCACACGAGAACCCATTACTCAGGGAGATGTTTAGCCTCCAGAATAATATAAACCCCAACGAAGTCTTCTACTTATCGTCACTCAACCTAATAGAAAATCAGTCAACATTGAACTTGAACGACAATGGAAGTATGCCGTTTTATGAAGGCAGAGATCATAATCACCACAGAGGATAACTTATTTTTAAATCTTTCGCGGTTCTTTCTCTAATTCAATACAAGACTGGCAATGCCATTCTCGATTAGTGTTTGTAATTGTGTACCTATTTATTTTTTTGTTTTTGTTTCTCTTTTTCTTTATGTTTTTACTAGGTTAAGTTAGTATTAAGTACACAACTCAATACCAATCATCATTGTATAATATCCAACACATTGCAGTTGGAATTCATAAATTCAATCGCTAAGTCTCAATACATCTATGTAGAAAAACTGTTTTCTTTCTTTATCCAAATGTTTTATGGTTTAAACGCTGGCATAGTTTGCCTTAGTTAAATAAGTCTCATGTAAAAAGATTGTATTAGTATTATAGTATGAAATGGCAATAAATGAATCTTGAATCTTGAATGTCAAACATTTTTATTTTGTTTTTTTCCTCGACCGTTGATTATTACAATAATAAAGGTTTTTTCGGGTTATACGGTCATCGATTTTAGTCAAAACTCAAATCATTGGTTGTTGAGAGTCATATTTATTAATGATTTCCTCGACGTTTCGCCGGCTATCGCACGGCTTCTTCAGGAGGTTTGTCTGTTTTGCGATACACTTAAATTAGAAAAATAGTTGACAAAATTTTTTATACATTTAAACTTACAATATGCTCTTGAAAATTTTTCCACAAACAAGAATTTAATAAATAAGACACAGGATTAAAATAAATAATTAAATAAATTAACAATTATAATCAGAGCGTCCGTCCTTGTCTAACGTTTAAAAACCAAATATTAGGACAGTTGTTCTAGCCGTTACTTTTTTCATTTCTCTCTAATAGTGCACAATAAGTGTGGTTAATGTTCTCAGTGTCTGTTCTTTTATTAATTGAATTTTTTGTATTGTATATGTGCAAAGCTTCTAATGTCATTCTCTTATTGAAGGTTTTTTCTTTGCATAATATTTTTATGTTGCCGAAATCGGGGAAATGTTTTAACTTAATACAATGATCGGCTAACGCCGTTTTATTATCCGACTTAGATTTGATATCCGATTTATGTCCAGACATTCTATTTTTTAGGTATTGGCTGGTGGTGCCCACATATTTTGCATTACAAGGGACTTCAGAAGACCCCGCGCACGGTACTTCATATACTATATTAGATTCCAGGTCTCTCGGAATTTTGTCTTTTAGCCTAGTGTAGCATTGGCCAATTGTTTTAATGGTTTTATGTGCCATGACGACGTTAGTATTATTGTCTTTTATTAAGCGGCTAAAGTTTTCCGAGAACCCCGGAACGTAACAAGTGCTTCTAAATCTGATTTCCCCGTTTTGATGTATCCTATTGGTGTCATTATCAATCTCGTTATTATACATTTTTGTACGTTCTGTTTTTATGGTTTTTTCGATGAGACGTGCGGGGTATCCATTTTTATTTAATAAATCCGTTAAAAGTTTTTCGTTTTTTCTGTGAAATTTACGATCACTTAGTTTTAAAACTTTATTCACCAAATTTCTCATAACATTTATCTTTTGATGTTTTGGGTGATACGAAGCGTAATGGAGCATTTTTCCAGATGACGTGGGTTTTTGATACCAATCAAAATCCAGTCTTGTATCGTTCCGAATCACCCTGACATCCAAAAAAGGTAAAGTACCCTTATATTCTTCTTCCACCGTAAATTGGAGTTTTCTATGGAACGAATTCAATTGCTCCAGTACGCCGGAAATGCTGCCGCGAGGTAGTATTGAAAACATATCATCGACGTATTTTATGAAAACCTTCGGTTTATTTTCCAATTTTTCCATCGTTTCATCTAACAGCTCCTCCATTACTAACTCGGCTAAAATCGGTGACAATGGGCTGCCCATCGGTAGCCCAAAAATTTGCCTATAATTGCACATGTTGAAGACAAAATAATTGCATTCAATTGTACAAAATTTGAGCGCCTCTAAAAATTTGTTTTTTGGAATGTTAGTGTGTTCTGAGATCATGTTCCATTGTTTTTCCACAATCTTAAAGCATATTAAGAGGGGGACATTTGTGAACAATGATTTGACATCAAAAGACACCATACATTCATCAGGATCAATATTGGTGTGAGAAATCCGATTTTTGAATTCCACTGAATTCTTAACGTTGTATTTGGAATTTCTTGTTATTTTACTTAGAATGTTTGACAGGTATTTAGATAATTCATAAGATGGGGAGCCAATAGATGAAACGATTGGTCTGACCGGACAATTATCCTTATGGACCTTTGGCAAAGCGTAAAGTTTGGGAGGTAATGATGTATACGAAATCATTTTTCTTTTTTCTAAATCATTAATGTAACCGTTAGAATGGAAAAGTTTTATTATTTCGTTATTTTTATTTTGTAAGCTACTAGTTTGATCAATCCTTGTTTTTCTGTATGTTGTTGTATCATCGATCAAGCTATTAACTTTTTCCAAGTACTCCGATCTTAACATTACTACCGTAACATTTCCTTTGTCTGAATTTACTACCACGATATTTTTGTTTTTATTGAGAAATTTTTTGGTGTTTTCAAATATTCTTAACAAAAATTTATCTGAGAAATTATTTGATTTTTTCTGATCGAAATTCCATAGCATCTTGCTAAATGTTGCTCTGGCAACACCACGTTTATGCAAATCGTCTACTGTTTGTAAACAAGACTCGCCGTCCGCAATTACTCTCTTGAGAGGAAAGTCACTTTCGCAGAACGGCAAACTGAACTTTCGTCCCAAGGAGAGCAACCAACATACGTCATCGGGCAGTTGCACACCACTACGATTAACAAGCCACTTTTTAACCGGTTTTACTTGAAGAGATTTTAGTGCGACATTTTTTAGGCATATAAATTTTTGGTTATTGATATTTTGAATGTCAAATGTCAGTTTTTGTTTTGATGTGAAAAGTGGAAGTTCGGTTTTGATGTTGTAGGTTTGACGAGGGGGTTTGAGGTGGACCGAGAGGCAGAAGTGGGTGGCAGACATGGAAGGCAGACATGGGAGGCAAGGTAGGTTCAAGGCAGCTTCCTACCACTTGGGCAGCTGCCCCAATAATGATATGTGTTTAATGTTGTCCTCTCGTTTTATAGGTAGCCGGTGGAGCACTCTTTGCCCCAAGAGGGTGTTCCACTTGATCGTGATTCGGGAACTTTTCCTTGGGAGGATGATTTGAGGTAATTATATTTGGTTTTTATGTTTATTATTTTTTCATTGTTTTGTTCTTTTTCAGGTGAAATGAATTTTATGGAGGGCCTGAACATTAATATAGTTTTAGTCAAAACTTGCTGAGTATTTTTATTCATCTCTTTTGGCAATTTTCAGTTTACACCCCCCTAGCTGGGGCGCAAACATTTTTTGGTCCTTCGAGCCGGATTGAGATGAATAAAAATTATTTCGGTTACGTTTCAAATTCATTGTGAGATTCATTAACGTAAATAACTTGTGAGTTCAGATTTTTAATTTTACAAACTTCAAACGCAATTCCAAACTTTCATTCATACAAAATACCTTTTCAATCATTCAATTTTATCTTTGTTTCTTCTCAATAACTCAACTTTACAATCATGGGAGAAGAAATCGAAACTTTAGACGAGTTTAATCAACTCGCTCTACAACAAGAAATGATTTTCGAAAAAATCAAAACGTCCATGATCAATTATAGCAAGGACTCACCTAAACTTAAAACTAAATCATATTTAGAAAAACGTATAACAATTTTCAATGATCGTTGGAACGAATTCAAAATAAACGATCATAAAATGCTAAACATATTACCCGCAAACTACAAACAACTTGATTACTTCAAAAACAGACTTTTTTCGCAAACAGAGGAAATATACATCTCTGCGTGTTCTGAACTAGAGGAACTAAAATCAAAATTATCACCTCCTCCCTCTCCCTCTTATTCAAATGAATCAACACTTAATATATCTAATAATCACGGACATTCTAGATCCATGAAATTTCCTCGAATCAATCTACCAATATTTGCCGGTGATTATTCTCAGTGGACATCATTCCACGACTTATTTACCTCTCTCGTTCATTCAAACAATTTAAGTAATGTAGAAAAACTTCATTATCTAAAATCAAGTTTACAAGGGGAAGCAGCTCGATTAATCAGCCATTTTCAAGTCACAGACGCTAACTATAATTCAGCATGGACCACTTTAAAAAATCGGTACGAAAATAAGAGAATCTTAGTGTCCACTGAATTAAAACGCCTTCTTTCTCAATCAGTAATCTCTTCCGATACTGCTGAAAACAATAAAAGGTTACTTGATGTCACTACAGAAGCTCTTCAAGCTCTTCAAAATTTAGGATTTTGTTTAGGAACAAAATTTAGGAACCACTAATTGGGATCCAATTTTAATACATCTCTTGATTCAAAAATTACATCCCGACACCCATTTGCTCTGGGAACAGTCGCTAAAAGATAACACTGACTTACCAAAACTTCAAGATCTAATAATCTTTTTAGAGACACGATTCCGAACTTTGGAAGCAGTAGAGGGCCGCAAGGTCAACCGCTCATTCAATAAAGGGGAGACTCAGTCCAAATCCTTCGCATCTACACAATACCATACAAAATGCGTGTTTTGTGAACAAGACCATCCCTCTCGCCAGTGTCAAAATTTAAAAGAAATGACACCCCAAACGAGAATAGACGAAGTCACGAAAAAGAGATTGTGCAAAAACTGCTTAGGGTCACGTCATAATTCGAACAATTGTCCCAGCAAATCCAACTGTCGACACTGTGGAAAACGCCATCATACTCTGCTTCACCTAAATAACTTACCTCACACTTCGAATACCGAAGCTCAAGAACAATCAAGTGCTCAATCGTCAACCCAAGCTTCAGCTCTTACAAGCTATCAACACGTTGGTCAAATTTTATTAGCTACAGCGTTAGTCAATGTCATGACTGATCACAACCCAAAACAACTTCGAGTTCTCCTCGATCAAGCCAAATTTTACAATAACTATCGAACCAGCTTACGTTTTGACCAATCTTTCAAGGCACTTACCATCAACAAACGTAAAACCACAAAATTTACCTCACTTAGCTGATTTAAACTTAGCAGATCCCACCTATTACAAACCAGGCAAAATCGATATGATTTTAGGCGCCGAAGTATGGAATAGCATTGTTTTAGATGGTATTAAACGTGGTCCAACTCCGTCTCCAACGGCTCAACACACACAATTAGGTTGGGTATTATCAGGAAGAACGACCAATACAATTGTATCATACCAAGTCACGACATTACATTCAACTATTAACGAAGAACTAAAACGCTTTTGGGAGCTCGAAGATATCACACACAAGTCCTTTGAAACGCCTGCAAATGCTCTCTGCGAAGAATTGTATGCCAAAAATACAATTCGTAAATCCGATGGTAGATACGTTACAAGACTGCCTTTTGCATCCACCAGTCCAAATACAGGCTTAGGTAGTTCTAGAAACCTAGCTCTTTCACGTTTTCTAAATTTAGAACGTCGTCTAGACAGAACCCCTGAAATTAAACTTGAGTATATCAAATGCATCGAAGAATATCTCTCTCTTAATCAGATGGAAGAAGCCCATACCACCGAAAAGGACCCTTTCGTCCAAACAGGAGACGATGTAGGTTATTACACATCGTCATATCTACCTCACCATTGTGTAATTAAGGAAAGTAGCACCAGTACTCGACTCAGAGTCGTGTTTGATGCATCATTGAAAACTTCCACGGGGGTTTCTCTTAACGACCAACTGTTAATCGGACCAACAATCCAGGACGACCTGTGCACAATTTTGCTCCGATGGCGACAACATAAAATCGCATACTCCGCAGATGTAGAAAAAATCTACAGGCAAATCAAGGTACATAACGATGACAAACAATACCAACGCATTCTATGGCGACATTCAAAAAATCTACCCATCAATTGTTTGAACACCGTCACTTTTGGTACATCATGTGCCCCATTTCTAGCTATCCGAACAATGATTCAGTTGGCGCGAGACGAAAATTGTGAATTTCCCTTAGCACACGACATTATGCAACGAGATTTCTATGTCGATAACGTTCTCTCGGGTGCTGACTCTGTACAAGAAGCTCTAAATGGTCAAACCCAATTAATAGAAGTTTTTTCTCGGGGAAAAATGCCTCTCAAAAAATGGACAACAAATCATCCTGATTTAATAAATCATCTTCCCAATGATTACCAGGAGTGTCCAAAAATCATCGGTGAATCAGAAAATACCGTCAAGGCATTAGGCATCCTTTGGAACCCCAACACAGATGTATTATCTTATCAAGCCTCACCTACTCTTCCTATTACAATCATAACAAAACGACAGGCTTTATCAAACATTGCAAAAATTTTCGATCCATTAGGATGGATCTCCCCGGTAGTTGTCACGGGAAAAATATTCTTACAGTCTCTTTGGATGTCCAAACTGGGCTGGGACGAACCTCTGTCTACCGAATTAATGATCAAATGGAGCACTCTTGAAAAAACATTACAATCAATTGATTGCTTTGAGCTTCCTCGATGGATCAAAACAAATTCAAAACTTCCAAGGGAAAATATCACTCTTCATGGGTTTTGTGACGCCTCTTTAAAGGCATACGCAGCTGTCATATTTATCAGGGTAGTATCGGAAGGAGGAGAAATCTCCACACAACTCTTATGTTCCAAAACCCGAGTAGCTCCGTTGAAACCAATCTCATTACCCAAATTAGAACTTTATGGTGCCACATTACTCT
The DNA here is from genome assembly GCA_964034945.1 of Chrysopilus asiliformis. NCBI lineage: Eukaryota > Metazoa > Arthropoda > Insecta > Diptera > Rhagionidae > Chrysopilus > Chrysopilus asiliformis. Next base: position 61,728,496 of record OZ035962.1, read on the forward strand.
CAAAATTGTGCAAATTCCTAAAAAACGCGTTGAACCTAAACGATGTTCAAACATTTGCATGGTCTGATTCACAAATTGTGCTTGCATGGCTAAAGGAACACCCTAGTCACTGGAAAACCTTTGTTGCAAATCGCGTCGCCGAAATCCACGATTCTGTTCCATACGTCATTTGGAACCACGTCATTTCCAAAGAAAATCCGGCAGATTGTGCCAGTAGAGGAATGACAAGCACACAACTAAAGGATCACCTTATCTGGTGGCAAGGACCGGCATGGCTCCAACAGCCACAAAATTATTGGCCCATTAGAACCAATTTACATACAACTACAGAAGAAAAAAGAAATAGTTGCGCTACAGCTCAAGCAACAACCCCTGACGATATATTTTTTAAATATTCGTCAATGGATCACTTGATCGGAATAATATCCTACTGCCATCGTTTCATTAATCGGTCACTAAAAAAACCAACGTCAAAAAACTTATATTTAAATTCAGAGGAATTAGAGATGGGATTGTTAAACATTGTCAGACTATCTCAAAGAGACTCTTATCAAATTGAACTAAATCGTTTGACAAACAATAAACCGCTCCCACTTCAAAGTCGAATTTCAAACCTTAACCCATTTATAGACGATAAAGGAATCTTGAGAGTAGGCGGTCGACTATTAAAGTCGATTCTCCCATTTAATACTAAACACCCTATAATCATCTCGAATAAACATCCACTAGCAAAACTGATAATCAAAAAATACCATAGCTTGAGTCTACATGGCGGAGTCCAATTAACTTCCGCAGCCATACGAAACCAATTCTGGATTACCAACATTCGAAATATCGTCCGTTTAGAGATACACAAATGCATTACATGCTTTCGACAACGGGCAAAAACTTGCAAACAAATCATGGGTGATTTGCCACAAGCAAGAGCAACTCAAAGCTTACCATTTTCGCATTGCGGATTAGATTTTTGTGGCCCATTCGATATTCGCATCTCTCAAGGTCGAGGAGTTCGAACGTCTAAGGGATACATCTGTCTTTTCGTCTGTCTATCAATAAAGGCAATTCATCTCGAACTGGTTGGAAATTTATCCACTGACGCATTTCTAGCCGCATTTCGGCGATTCACTAGCCGTAGGGGTTGTCCCTCAAACATATACAGTGATAACGCCACCAACTTCGTAGGCGCTAACAAGGTATTAACAGACGAATATTTAAAGGCAATAAAAACAACAAAAACTAAAATACCAGAACTTCTCGAGAGACAATCAATCAAATGGCACTTTATTCCCCCAGCCGCACCAAATTTTGGTGGCTTGTGGGAGGCCGGTGTGAAAGGGACAAAATATCATCTAAAAAGAATCGTTGGTCCTAGAAGCTGGACTTTCGAAGAGATGAACACTATTATATGCCAAATCGAAGCCTGTCTGAATTCACGACCACTAAGCCCGCTATCCAATGATCCTAACGATTTCGAATATATAACACCAGCTCACTTTCTAGTAGGTCACTCATTACTTGCCCCAATTGAACCAGCCGAAATACCACCAAAGGACAATGTATTGAATCGCTATAGACTTATACAGAATATCCGTCAGCATTTTTGGAATAAATGGCACTATGAATATTTAACCTCTCTACAACAAAGACCAAAATGGACACAAGCATCAGAGAATGTCAAGATATCAGATCTAGTCATACTAAAGGAAGAAAACGCTCCACCAAGCAAATGGCTATTGGGTAGGATAATAGAGCTCCACCCAGGAACCGATGGGAGGGTCAGAGTAGTCACTGTAAAAACAAAACAATCCACATTCAAACGTCCGATTTCAAAAATCTGCCGCTTGCCGATCAACCAAAACAATTATCCTATTGGGCCACGTCAGTAGTCGCTATTGGTCCACGTCATTAGTCCATGCTATTGTCCATCATGATCCTTTAAATATTCATTGCCAAGTCACCAAAGAAAACTTCAGTCTAATCGCATCATCAGTGCAGTGCAAATCAAAAAAAAAAGTTTAAAAGGATGGCAGAAAAACCACCAACTCCGGGCAAAAATATTTCGATACCGCGAGATAAGTTCCAGACCGAACGCAAACGGAAGATTGTACCGGTAAATATACGCCTAATCGAGGCATGCCAAAAAAGACGGGAAATCACCAAGGCCACAGCATTGGACACACCAAGCAGAAGTTTATCGGCAACCACCAAAATTCTCCAGCCGAGAGTTCTAAACCAAGGCGCTTCAAAAATGGCATCTGTAAGTGCATTTCCAGCAAGGCCAAAATACGCAGCCGTCACCACGTCCAGAGAAGTGCGATCCACCGCATCCAACGAATTCCAGCACAGCTTCACTGACAATCTCCGTGAAATCGACCCAATAAGAGCCGAGCTTCTCTTAAAACGGAGTCAGGTCCTCAACTTAGCACGGCGTAACATTAAATTCAATTCGCCGTTTGGAATCATCCACCTATTGTTGCGGGACAACCAGCTGATCCACGTGAATGCAGTTCAGAGGAAACCCACACCATGTGACATAGGACATCACGGAATCATCAGGGCCGAACTATTTCTGGACCGGTCTCGAGTACTGGCACTAAAAATAAAAAAACATTAAGGTTAAATCACCATTCGGCACCATTCAATTATTGCTACAAAATGATGAATTGATTCACATAAATCCGGCACAATAAATATTCTTTATACATTAAAATCCTTGTTTTATTAAAAATTTCCAATTTTCAAAGGGGGGAGTATGTTTCGTACCGTCATAGGAACCTGAAAAAGAAAACAAACATTAAAACCACTACAGCATATACCTACCCTTGATCCCTTCAGCAGTGAATCGCCAACCGTCGAGCCTTCTCTCCCTCCTTCTTGGGGCCCATCTCTATCAACATCTAAAAGTAATAACAAGTTGTAAACAAACCACAAATTCATTCGCTTCACCACAAGCCGAACAAAAAAACACAACAGATAAGACAACGCAACAAACAATTTGAAGTTCGCAACATATACGATAAACACGGACAACATAAAAAAACACTTATTTAACATAAAAACACTTATTAACACGAAATTAAAATCACTTACTTTGGCAGCTAAACGATCCACATCAAATTCCACGATCAAATTCAATCAAACTAAATAAAATCACAAAATCGACGTCAAGCAGTGCGCGATTTCACCACTGGCGCTAACGTCACATCCTTACAAAGCGCATCCACATTCCCACGTCATGACCAAGCTAAAGGCCCTATATAAGCCGAAGCAATCTCTTAGCACACCAGAAGTCGATCACAACTCGAAGTGGACACTTCTCATCCAGTCTGACTGGCAAACCACCTTTTTAGGTCAAATGCTTTTTTAGCCAAACTGCCTCTTAAGGCCAAACTGCTTTTCAGCCAAACTGCCTCTTAAGGCCAAACTGCTTTCTAAAGCCAAACGCTTCTTTAAGCCAAAACCGCTTGTTAAGGCCAAATGCTTCTTTAAGCCAAACCGCCTGTTAAGGCCAAATGCTTTTTCCAGCCAAATCGCTTTTTTAAGCCAAATCGCCTCTTAAGGCCAATCGCTTCTTGAAGCCAAAATGCCTCTTTAGGCATTCATCATAAACTACGTCATTCATATCATTCACGAGAGCACGTCGCACAGTGGTTCAGGATAAAAATCCATTGGCCAAAATTCAATTTTTTTGTGATAACCAATTTGATTTTTTTTATCAAATTTGATAGTAAATAGTTCAAAAGTCGGGAATAAAAAATATTAGGTCAATATCTTGAAAAATGTGTCTTTGCGGAAGCATTGAAATAGAAACTTTTTTTAAATTTTGCCAAAAAGTAAATTTCTTGATTTTTTACCAACTTTAAGTGAACACAACTTTCACATTTTCTAAGATTTTACATTCGTTTTTTTTTATTTGAATGAGTGGATCTTTCCCTATAATTCTGAGTTAATTTGGAACCTGAACTATTTTTAAGTTAATTATAATTAAATATTTATTAGGAACACTTTTTTCATATAAATTTGAAGTTTGAAATATCATAACTTTTGCCCGTCAACAGACGTCAAGTCGAAATTACTTCTAAGTTATAGCCACAACAATTACCTTTAATTCCATATATGGTTTTGTTGCCGTAAGTACCCGTATTGAGGCGCTAGCGGCGTTTTAATTAAGCTATATATATAAAAATGAAAGTTTTTTGGTTGGTTGGTCTGTTGATTTGAGTTTACAAAACTCAAAAACTACTGGACCGATTTTTACGCGGTTTTTTGCAAAATGATCTGCGTTGCCAGGAGCAGGTTTTTAGCTATGTAAGATTTTTAAAATTCGAAACGGTAGGTCCTGTAAGGATAATAAATATCCTTTTTCCCATTTTGCCTCACAAAAACTGACTATGGACGGTTGTCAGGGTCGCTGACCACTAATCCGGTATTAGATTTTCAAAATTCGAAACGGAAGGTCCTGTAAGGATAAAGCACATGTCCTTTTCCCGTTTTCCCGGAAATAATCTGCATAAGGGGGTTTCCGGGGTCACTGATCGCGAATCCGGGGTTAGATTTTTCAAATTCTAAACGGAAGGTCCTGCAAGGATAACGTTTTTTCCGAAAAGTTTTTAAGTTATTTATGGTTTTTTGGCATTCTAAAATTTATACAAAAAACGTTAAGCTGTCAACGTAGGATATGCTAGTTTTATGTAAATAACAGAAAAGCAAAGTAGTGATATATTTTATTTAATACTGGCTGGTGAAAATCTGCTCTTAGACGTCAATCTTTGTATTTTTATAATTTTATGACCTGCATTGAAAGTGTTATGACAGATATATAGAGTTGCGGATTTCCCGAGAAAATCACAATCTCGAGATTCGGGATTTCCCGAAATATTAAAAACTCCCGAAATATTAAAAAAGAGATTCGGACACTTTTATGACATCTAGGTGTGTTACACAGGTGCACATAATATGTTGATTTGTTAATTATTGTGCTGGAAATTTGATCTTTAATTACCCGTAACAAGGATAACTTATGTACTATAAAGTTCACATATTTCTGCAAATAAATCGAGGGTTTTCCCCAAACATATACAATATAACAAGAATTACCCATGGAGAAATATGCCACAAACAGTCCACAAAATATTATATCATGGCGAAGACATCATCAGAAATAATCTACTACCAGATCTATCAGAAGAAGCTCAAGAAAAAATGAGTAAAAACTACAGGTATTTCAGAGAACATAACACCAGGAAAATATCAAGGAATAGCGCAAATGAAGACTTATTTAACATATTGCTCGTAACATCAGACCCATTCGTTTCGAGCATTAGACACCAATGGAAATCGCCACATTTGGAATTAGATGAAGAAGCTAAAAAGTTATTACATGATACAAACCCCTCTCAAATTATAGATAAAATACAAGAATTACCCCTAGACAAAATTTAATTAACGATCGATGTTAATGAAATCTGTATGATAAACCAATTTTAGTTAAATTGTTATTTAATTCGGTGTTACTAATCAAATCTACTTTAACAATAAATATACTATGTTTAACTACAAAAATTTAATAATAGTAACAAAAAATCATATTTTATGATATTTCAAAATTATTCAAATCAAAACAACTACTTTCCTACTAAAGAATGAACAGAACATAAAAAGTTGAGTTTTATTTGACAATATCGCAGAAACTACTTATCCGATTTTGATGAAACTTTATGATAATAAAGCTTGAAAACTCTTCTATTTAATAAAAAAAAACCGCATTTCAAAACTTTCAATGGATCAAAAGATATTGAATTTTGACCAATAGAAAACGATCTCGAACCACTGTGCGTCGCACGTCACGCTGCTCAGCATCATAAACTACATTGCTCATATCATTCACGGGAGCACGTCGCACGTCACGCTACTCAGCATCATAAACTACATCGCTCATATCATTCACGAGAGCACGTCGCACGTCACGCTGCTCAGCATCATAAACTACATTGCTCATATCATTCACGGGAGCACGTCGCACGTCACGCTGCTCAGCATACCATTCATCTAGGGGCACGTCACTATTCTCATCGGGGTACGTCACGCCGCTAGACTTCATCGAACTACATCGCTCATATCATTCATACAGACGCACGTCACTACTCGGTCCAATCAGGGTACGACTACGTTGCTTAACACACTCATACTAGAGTACTGGAATCAACCACATGTACTGGATTACATCGATCAATCATTTAAATATTTGAACTCAATTATAATCTTTTAAATTATATTTCAATTTCTATATTGTTAATTTTGAATTTTATTGAATTGTAAATTATTTATATTTGAATTTAAATTATAAAGTTAATATAGCTTTAGTCAAGAACTATGCAAGATGCTAGAGCGACTGCTATTCTAGGTGTCAGGCATGATATGTACCCTGAATTAGACTACTCTGTTGGGAACTCTTACATGAACGACTTAAATAGAATGCAGGGAATAGGGCTAATTTTTAAAGCAAGAGGTGGTATGCTTCCTCTTAATAGTAATCCTGCAATGAATGCAGTGAACCAATTATGCTCGGTTTGCAATTTGCAAGAACCCGAAGATATGGAGCACTTTCTGGGGGTTTGTCCCATTTACAAACATTTGAGGTTAAGATTGTTCGGTGCTAGAGCAATTTCTAGGTACCAGGTGAAGGACCTTCTAAACGGCAAGAATTTCGACGCTTTGAATGAATTTTTAAAAGCTTCCTTAAAGTACAGACAGTTTCTGGTCGACGAATTTAATTTTTAAAGAAAAGATAAAATAGGGCGGTTTTGACTTTGAGCTGGATCATCTACAGACTATGATTGCTTGTCGAATTTGTTTGTGGAATCTACGAATTGATTTCTTATTTTATTTAAATTATTGTTAGCCTACCTATGTATAAGTTTTTATATAAAGATATGTATAATGAATTATTGTTATTGCCAACTCGACAGACGGTTTCTACCATTGTCTATGGTTTTGTTAACTATTTCGCTAAATAAAACTTATTATTATTATTATTATATAGTTTTAGTCAAAACTTGCTGAGTATTTTTATTCATCTCTTTTGGCAATTTTCAGTTTACACGCCCCTAGCTGGGGCGCAAACAACCTGGTTTTATGAAATAGATCAAAGCCGGTGTTAATATCAAGAATCACATTCGAGCTCTTACATATATAGACGTCAATAAACACTGTAACTCCCTTCTGTACATCGGAATGTCATCCCCATACGGAAAACTCTTGAAATTCCATGTCGATACGGGAGCTTCTTTTTCATTCATAAACCACGAATACACAAATTTAGACGAGTTGGTAACAATTCAACCCATCATGATCTCAACGATCCTAAGTACATATAAACTAAATAAGGAATCAATTTTACCAAATTTCATCATTGAAGGTCGAAGGAGATTCTTGATATTTAAATTTCACAACTATTTCGATGGTTTATTAGGTTTAGATACATTAATACTGTTGGAAGCAAAAGTTTACCTTCATAATAAAACACTTATTATGAAAAATTCGACGTTGTCGCTTCTCTTTAAACCAAACTATTCGTCCGAAAAGTTAACCGTTCCTTCAAATTCGAAGATCGCAGTTAAAGTCCCGGTAGATATGGTTAATCCTACGCAAATTATTTCCAAGTTATATACTTCACATCTTAACGATGAAAAAAGGAAATTTTGTTCTGCAACTATGCGCACAATATGAAGTCATATTTTTCCAAAAAGGACAAGAAATGACTTCTACAAACAAAATTAAATATACAATTAGGACTACAGACGTTCTTCCAATATACACCAAATCGTATCGTTACAAGGAAGAGAAAAAAAGTCAAATATCCGAAATATTGAAACAGGAAATAACTAGACCTATTTAGTCTCCCTGGAGTTCTCCGGTCTGGATTGTGTCGAAGAAGCGAAATGCCAGTGGGAAACAGAAATGGCGCCTGCAGTAGGATTCTTGGCACTTATAACGATGTAGTTATCCATAACGATGTCGTTATCCATAAATACGAATAAGAGATTTTACGTTTGTGGTAGTGGATATGAAATGGCGTTGTATTTGTTTCTCGCTGTCAACTTTCCAATAAAATTACCCTCGACTATGACTCTGGCAATGCTGAGCCTTCCAATACGAATTTTCATAACGACTGCTCTCGTACCAGTCGATAAACACTAATGTTTGAGTTTCGTCCACTTAAGAATGTTTAATTGTTGTCGCGTTGGCAAAAACGAAATAAAATGTTGAATGCGTCCCTTAATTGTCTAAACATTACTCGCATTTGTCATTTCCTTAAAAAAAAAACGAAATTAAATTCGCCTTTACTTTGTGATCGAGTTGAAATTTTCAAACCGGTGATGAAAAGATATCTTTCACGCACAGCGAAATGAAAATTACTCTTGCTTGTGGAGGCCAACAGCGGAAACCGGTTGTAGTGCGGAAAGAGGGAGGGAAACACATGTTGGCAGCAAGAAAGCGCAATAAAATTAAATTGAAAAAAAATCTTTTGTATTTAACCTCAACCATTTGTGTTTATTTCTGACATTTTTTTGTTGTGATTGTTAAAAATTTTTCTAAAAAACGTAAATCCTTTTCATTTGGCTAATCCGGGGAAATTCTAAAACGATTTTCGGAGACTTTTCTATTTTGTTTTTCAAAGGAAAAGTGTGCCGAAATCCATCTAGAATTGCATAAAAACTGCCGGCTGGCCGCCCGACTTATATAAATACTTTTCACAGCTAAATATTACCCTTTTTCGAAAGAAAATTGTTATTTGTTATATGTCGAATTTAAAACAAATTTTAAATTTGCCGCTACTGTCAAGATTGTATTTAAATTTTCGCCGCCAGAGCGAAAATTAACCACCTGTGCAAAATAATACCCTTAGCGATCTTTCCAGATCGTTATTTATCGATTTTGCCAAGAATCCTACTGCTGGTTATAGACATCCGCAAACTAAACGAAAAAACAATTAACGATCGATATCCAATTCCTAATATAACCGAAATATTAGAAAAAGTGGATAGATGATTGTATTTCACTACTTTAGATTTTACAAGTGGATTTCACCAAATTGATATATCGAAAAGACAGCTTTTACATGCTATCGAAAAGACAGCCTTTACAGTTGATGGGGGAAATTTTGAATTTTTGCGTATGCCATTCTATCTAAAAAAAACGCACCATCGACATTTCAAAGAGCCATAGAAAATGCCCTCAAAGACTACATTGGGAAGATTTGTTTTATTTACTTAGATGATATAATCGTTGTAATGAACACAGTGTTTGTGGTACGGCTCATGACGCCTCAGCCCGCGTCCTGCACAGATCGCGGTGCGGAGCTTGTAGAAAGAAACGGCGTCCCTCGGGGTTATGTTTCTTCCTAATAACAATAAGGGTGGTATGCTTAGAAGGGAGTAGCAGAGCAACTTGGGAAAAGAGGTTCCCAGGCCTCTAATTACTCTAGGTAGCCACGAAAAGGAAACAAGAAAAAAAAAGGATGTCGAGGAAAGAGATTGCAACAATACAATTTACAGCCGAAATAGAAGTTGGCAGGAAGCTGACCCACCCCTCTTTAGGATTTAGACCTAAACCAAAAATATTGATACAGCAGCCCCTACTTTACCAACCCCAAAAATTAGAACTTCAAAGCAACCTTTAAATATTACATCTTTTCCAGATGTCAAAAAAAAATATCAAAAAAAACTTAATCAACCATCGTTGGTTTACACTTTGTCCTTCGAGACGCCTTTCCCTCGCATCTCTATCTCCTCTCAAAACTCTAGGAGCACATGAAAGAGGTTATCTGCGCCATATCGAATAGTTGCCTTAAATACGGTATTTAAGTCAATCCCTCACAATACTGTTTTCTCAACCCTTCTGATTTTAAACGGACTGTGAAAAATAAAATCTTTAAAAAAGAAAGAAAAGTAAACTAGCGTGATTCAGGTTAAACAATATCGGTTTTTTAATTCATTTCAAACTTATAAACTTCGTTTAATTTAATCTATTTTCCTTGTCGTTTCTTTTTTTCCTACACTGATTTAACACTTTTTCTTCTTTTAATTTTAATTGCTTACTTTCTTCGTATAATTTAATCTATTTTCTTTTTCGTTTCTTTTTTTCCTACACTAATTTAACACTTTTCTCTTTTGATTTCTTTATTTTAGTTTTCTATTTCACATTTTTTTCTGTTATTTAGGAAACCAGGAACCAATTGTGGTGATAAATAAACTTAATCCTTATATGTTAGCTGGAAGTAAATGTTGTATGTTTGATGTATGGGAATTGATGTTTTGAATCACGAGTTATATATGGGTGTGTGTGTATGTTGATGTGTATGTGTCTAATGATTTTGAACCAATTGAAAATCGCACGTTAGAATTTTAATTAGATTTCAGTAATTTTAATTTATATTTTATTATTGGGTTTATTAAACGGAATTTGCCAGCTATTTTTGTGAGGCAATTCGTGATTGAAGCAGCCATTGATGAGTAACTCAGTACAAACCGTCGCGTCGGTACCATCCTCTGAGTATGTATCTGAAACTTCGGCTACCTCTATGGGGTCCGTCTCCAACCCATTCTCCCCAACCAAATATCCGAAATATTTGATCTCGCGCAACAGAACAAGCTTTTCCCCACATTTATTGTGAGATTAGCTAGGCGGAGACACTTAGCAGATCAAAGTTTGGGGCAATGACTAATAAGTCGTCTAAATAGACGAACACAGAAAGCCATCACCGTAAATTGATACAGTGGACGTCCCGGCACTATAAAGGCCAACAACCCTCTGGATTTCTCCTCGAGAGGTATTTGCCCAAAGGCGTCCCTAGGGTCGATGCTGCGGATATATCGGGTGTCTTCGAGTCGGCTGAGGAGTTCGTCTACGTGCGACAAAGGGAACGCATCTAGAACAACCAGTGAACTCCACGCACTCACACTCTCCTCTATTACGCCTAACTCCAACATCCGACCTATCTCCTGGAACATCGCTTTCTGTATGGTCGGTGACACAGAGTAAAACCTTTGTTTTATAGGGGTTACGTCCATGATATCTATTATGTGTTGCACCAAGTCCGGTTTTCCCAGGCCCAGAACCTCGAAGGAAAAGATTGAATAACCAAAAGTCAACGCCAAGGTATAAAGTTTGGGACAATCCTGGAACTAAAATAAATGTAAGTTCGTTGCATTCACTTTTAAATGACACCATCGTCTTGATATATCCCACAATTTCCTGAGAATTACCGTCTGCTGTTCTCAGTGAGGATTTCATTTTAAGGATTTTCGTATTTAGCTTGTTTGCCAGGTTCAGACAAACCTTGCCTAGACAGCTTACTGAAGCTCCAGAATCCAATAGCCTAATTAGGGGATCACCATTTATGAAAATTTCCGCGTATGGCCTCATGTAATCAGACACAGCCAGAATAGACAATACGATTGCCTTTCGCCGTGTTTTTATGTCATGATAACATCATCTCCACACCACTATAAAAGAACATGATCGTGTGTAGAATTGGCATTCTTTTGACTGATGCTCAGGGATAATGTCCGGGTAAGGTTGAAGGAATCCAACTACTATTAGCTTCCTTTTTATTTTTCCTCGCCATTTCCCCCAGTTGCGCTTCCATACGAAGTTGTAGAGTAAGTTCGGGTATTGTGGTATAGGAGGGTAATGTAGTACACCATCATTTCTCGGATATGGGATGTCGCATCGCAAGATCAAACATACAAAACTGTTATTTGTGAAATTCGGCAATTCGGTTGGTGTCGACAAGTCCATGTTTTATCAGGTTATATCGTAATTTTCTTAAAGACGTTTTAGAACGCAATCAAAATTTAATTGTCTCCACTTTCAAAGTGAATTTTATAAGTTAATTTAAAGTAGTTTTTTAACTGCGACGCAGTGAACGATTATTTAAACAACACGTTTGATTTTTGAAAGGAACAATTTTGGATTGAGGCGAATTTAACTAAGAAATCATTTTTTTGGTTTGTCATTGTGAAAACGGCTAATGTGGCTGTTAAGTCCAACACCTAAAAAGAAAACACAAGGAAACCACGTAAAAGAAAAACATAAACAAATAAACTTAACCTCAAAGATCAGAGGATGTGACACAAAGATCCGAGGATGAGAAACCACCTCATACTCCTTAAATGTGCAGCACTTCCTGTAAGTGCAATCAAAAAACAACCATCAATTGATCTGTGGCCTTACACCCGAACAGATCAATTTACCTTACTCGATCTCGTCCACACGGTCGAATACCACATTGTCAAACTGCCACTCTGAATGCCACACTGTCGATCTCCATGAAAATAAAACGATCAAAAAACCACCTTAAATCCTCAACCAACGTACCATTTCTATTCTACAGCAATCAAGGACATGTACAAATCACGAGTGGACTAATAATATTTCAGCACCAAAGGATAGAAATAATTACCCCTAATAGCAACTTTGATCGTTATTTCTACGATGAAATGATTAAAATTCCCATAAAATATTGCAACCAAAATACTTAAACGAATTGAGTTTAGGATGCAAAGGTGGGGATTACCGTTCAGCAAAGGAGTATAAATACCAAGTCCTGTACCAAGAGAAATCACTTCAGTTTCTGATATCCAACCTATAACATCACAATTTCCCACTAACAAACTAAATCAAAATACTCGAAAGTCCAATCGCAGAAGTTACGCTGCAAATCAGTGGAAGTTCTGCCACTCACTCTATGGTAGTTATACCTTACACTCGCAGAAGTTACGCTGCAAATCAGTGGAAGTTCCGCCACTCACCCTATGGTAGTTATACCATACACTCGCAGAAGTTACTCTGCAAATCAGTGGAAGTTCCGCCACTCACCCTATGGTAGTTATACCATACACTCGCAGAAGTTACGCTGCAAACCAGTGGAAGTTCCGCCACTCACCCTATGGTAGTTATACCATACACTCGCAGAAGTTACGCTGCAAATCAGTGGAAGTTCTGCCACTCAACCTACGGTAGTTACACCGTATAGACATAAACCAAAACCAATTCGCCACTCTTGTGGAATCTAGCTCTGAACGAAATCCTCCTATCGTTACAAGAAAAGTTATTTATGGTTTTTTGGCATTCTAAAATTTATACAAAAAACGTTAAGCTGTCAACGTAGGATATGCTAGTTTTATGTAAATAACAGAAAAGCAAAGTAGTGATATATTTTATTTAATACTGGCTGGTGAAAATCTGCTCTTAGACGTCAATCTTTGTATTTTTATAATTTTATGACCTGCATTGAAAGTGTTATGACAGATATATAGAGTTGCGGATTTCCCGAGAAAATCACAATCTCGAGATTCGGGATTTCCCGAAATATTAAAAACTCCCGAAATATTAAAAAAGAGATTCGGACACTTTTATGACATCTAGGTGTGTTACACAGGTGCACATAATATGTTGATTTGTTAATTATTGTGCTGGAAATTTGATCTTTAATTACCCGTAACAAGGATAACTTATGTACTATAAAGTTCACATATTTCTGCAAATAAATCGAGGGTTTTCCCCAAACATATACAATATAACAAGAATTACCCATGGAGAAATATGCCACAAACAGTCCACAAAATATTATATCATGGCGAAGACATCATCAGAAATAATCTACTACCAGATCTATCAGAAGAAGCTCAAGAAAAAATGAGTAAAAACTACAGGTATTTCAGAGAACATAACACCAGGAAAATATCAAGGAATAGCGCAAATGAAGACTTATTTAACATATTGCTCGTAACATCAGACCCATTCGTTTCGAGCATTAGACACCAATGGAAATCGCCACATTTGGAATTAGATGAAGAAGCTAAAAAGTTATTACATGATACAAACCCCTCTCAAATTATAGATAAAATACAAGAATTACCCCTAGACAAAATTTAATTAACGATCGATGTTAATGAAATCTGTATGATAAACCAATTTTAGTTAAATTGTTATTTAATTCGGTGTTACTAATCAAATCTACTTTAACAATAAATATACTATGTTTAACTACAAAAATTTAATAATAGTAACAAAAAATCATATTTTATGATATTTCAAAATTATTCAAATCAAAACAACTACTTTCCTACTAAAGAATGAACAGAACATAAAAAGTTGAGTTTTATTTGACAATATCGCAGAAACTACTTATCCGATTTTGATGAAACTTTATGATAATAAAGCTTGAAAACTCTTCTATTTAATAAAAAAAACCGCATTTCAAAACTTTCAATGGATCAAAAGATATTGAATTTTGACCAATAGAAAACGATCTCGAACCACTGTGCGTCGCACGTCACGCTGCTCAGCATCATAAACTACATTGCTCATATCATTCACGGGAGCACGTCGCACGTCACGCTACTCAGCATCATAAACTACATCGCTCATATCATTCACGAGAGCACGTCGCACGTCACGCTGCTCAGCATCATAAACTACATTGCTCATATCATTCACGGGAGCACGTCGCACGTCACGCTGCTCAGCATACCATTCATCTAGGGGCACGTCACTATTCTCATCGGGGTACGTCACGCCGCTAGACTTCATCGAACTACATCGCTCATATCATTCATACAGACGCACGTCACTACTCGGTCCAATCAGGGTACGACTACGTTGCTTAACACACTCATACTAGAGTACTGGAATCAACCACATGTACTGGATTACATCGATCAATCATTTAAATATTTGAACTCAATTATAATCTTTTAAATTATATTTCAATTTCTATATTGTTAATTTTGAATTTTATTGAATTGTAAATTATTTATATTTGAATTTAAATTATAAAGTTAATATAGCTTTAGTCAAGAACTATGCAAGATGCTAGAGCGACTGCTATTCTAGGTGTCAGGCATGATATGTACCCTGAATTAGACTACTCTGTTGGGAACTCTTACATGAACGACTTAAATGGAATGCAGGGAATAGGGCTAATTTTTAAAGCAAGAGGTGGTATGCTTTTAAAGAAAAGATAAAATAGGGCGGTTTTGACTTTGAGCTGGATCATCTACAGACTATGATTGCTTGTCGAATTTGTTTGTGGAATCTACGAATTGATTTCTTATTTTATTTAAATTATTGTTAGCCTACCTATGTATAAGTTTTTATATAAAGATATGTATAATGAATTATTGTTATTGCCAACTCGACAGACGGTTTCTACCATTGTCTATGGTTTTGTTAACTATTTCGCTAAATAAAACTTATTATTATTATTATTATATAGTTTTAGTCAAAACTTGCTGAGTATTTTTATTCATCTCTTTTGGCAATTTTCAGTTTACACGCCCCTAGCTGGGGCGCAAACAACCTGGTTTTATGAAATAGATCAAAGCCGGTGTTAATATCAAGAATCACATTCGAGCTCTTACATATATAGACGTCAATAAACACTGTAACTCCCTTCTGTACATCGGAATGTCATCCCCATACGGAAAACTCTTGAAATTCCATGTCGATACGGGAGCTTCTTTTTCATTCATAAACCACGAATACACAAATTTAGACGAGTTGGTAACAATTCAACCCATCATGATCTCAACGATCCTAAGTACATATAAACTAAATAAGGAATCAATTTTACCAAATTTCATCATTGAAGGTCGAAGGAGATTCTTGATATTTAAATTTCACAACTATTTCGATGGTTTATTAGGTTTAGATACATTAATACTGTTGGAAGCAAAAGTTTACCTTCATAATAAAACACTTATTATGAAAAATTCGACGTTGTCGCTTCTCTTTAAACCAAACTATTCGTCCGAAAAGTTAACCGTTCCTTCAAATTCGAAGATCGCAGTTAAAGTCCCGGTAGATATGGTTAATCCTACGCAAATTATTTCCAAGTTATATACTTCACATCTTAACGATGAAAAAAGGAAATTTTGTTCTGCAACTATGCGCACAATATGAAGTCATATTTTTCCAAAAAGGACAAGAAATGACTTCTACAAACAAAATTAAATATACAATTAGGACTACAGACGTTCTTCCAATATACACCAAATCGTATCGTTACAAGGAAGAGAAAAAAAGTCAAATATCCGAAATATTGAAACAGGAAATAACTAGACCTATTTAGTCTCCCTGGAGTTCTCCGGTCTGGATTGTGTCGAAGAAGCGAAATGCCAGTGGGAAACAGAAATGGCGCCTGCAGTAGGATTCTTGGCACTTATAACGATGTAGTTATCCATAACGATGTCGTTATCCATAAATACGAATAAGAGATTTTACGTTTGTGGTAGTGGATATGAAATGGCGTTGTATTTGTTTCTCGCTGTCAACTTTCCAATAAAATTACCCTCGACTATGACTCTGGCAATGCTGAGCCTTCCAATACGAATTTTCATAACGACTGCTCTCGTACCAGTCGATAAACACTAATGTTTGAGTTTCGTCCACTTAAGAATGTTTAATTGTTGTCGCGTTGGCAAAAACGAAATAAAATGTTGAATGCGTCCCTTAATTGTCTAAACATTACTCGCATTTGTCATTTCCTTAAAAAAAAAACGAAATTAAATTCGCCTTTACTTTGTGATCGAGTTGAAATTTTCAAACCGGTGATGAAAAGATATCTTTCACGCACAGCGAAATGAAAATTACTCTTGCTTGTGGAGGCCAACAGCGGAAACCGGTTGTAGTGCGGAAAGAGGGAGGGAAACACATGTTGGCAGCAAGAAAGCGCAATAAAATTAAATTGAAAAAAAATCTTTTGTATTTAACCTCAACCATTTGTGTTTATTTCTGACATTTTTTTGTTGTGATTGTTAAAAATTTTTCTAAAAAACGTAAATCCTTTTCATTTGGCTAATCCGGGGAAATTCTAAAACGATTTTCGGAGACTTTTCTATTTTGTTTTTCAAAGGAAAAGTGTGCCGAAATCCATCTAGAATTGCATAAAAACTGCCGGCTGGCCGCCCGACTTATATAAATACTTTTCACAGCTAAATATTACCCTTTTTCGAAAGAAAATTGTTATTTGTTATATGTCGAATTTAAAACAAATTTTAAATTTGCCGCTACTGTCAAGATTGTATTTAAATTTTCGCCGCCAGAGCGAAAATTAACCACCTGTGCAAAATAATACCCTTAGCGATCTTTCCAGATCGTTATTTATCGATTTTGCCAAGAATCCTACTGCTGGTTATAGACATCCGCAAACTAAACGAAAAAACAATTAACGATCGATATCCAATTCCTAATATAACCGAAATATTAGAAAAAGTGGATAGATGATTGTATTTCACTACTTTAGATTTTACAAGTGGATTTCACCAAATTGATATATCGAAAAGACAGCTTTTACATGCTATCGAAAAGACAGCCTTTACAGTTGATGGGGGAAATTTTGAATTTTTGCGTATGCCATTCTATCTAAAAAAAACGCACCATCGACATTTCAAAGAGCCATAGAAAATGCCCTCAAAGACTACATTGGGAAGATTTGTTTTATTTACTTAGATGATATAATCGTTGTAATGAACACAGTGTTTGTGGTACGGCTCATGACGCCTCAGCCCGCGTCCTGCACAGATCGCGGTGCGGAGCTTGTAGAAAGAAACGGCGTCCCTCGGGGTTATGTTTCTTCCTAATAACAATAAGGGTGGTATGCTTAGAAGGGAGTAGCAGAGCAACTTGGGAAAAGAGGTTCCCAGGCCTCTAATTACTCTAGGTAGCCACGAAAAGGAAACAAGAAAAAAAAAGGATGTCGAGGAAAGAGATTGCAACAATACAATTTACAGCCGAAATAGAAGTTGGCAGGAAGCTGACCCACCCCTCTTTAGGATTTAGACCTAAACCAAAAATATTGATACAGCAGCCCCTACTTTACCAACCCCAAAAATTAGAACTTCAAAGCAACCTTTAAATATTACATCTTTTCCAGATGTCAAAAAAAAATATCAAAAAAAACTTAATCAACCATCGTTGGTTTACACTTTGTCCTTCGAGACGCCTTTCCCTCGCATCTCTATCTCCTCTCAAAACTCTAGGAGCACATGAAAGAGGTTATCTGCGCCATATCGAATAGTTGCCTTAAATACGGTATTTAAGTCAATCCCTCACAATACTGTTTTCTCAACCCTTCTGATTTTAAACGGACTGTGAAAAATAAAATCTTTAAAAAAGAAAGAAAAGTAAACTAGCGTGATTCAGGTTAAACAATATCGGTTTTTTAATTCATTTCAAACTTATAAACTTCGTTTAATTTAATCTATTTTCCTTGTCGTTTCTTTTTTTCCTACACTGATTTAACACTTTTTCTTCTTTTAATTTTAATTGCTTACTTTCTTCGTATAATTTAATCTATTTTCTTTTTCGTTTCTTTTTTTCCTACACTAATTTAACACTTTTCTCTTTTGATTTCTTTATTTTAGTTTTCTATTTCACATTTTTTTCTGTTATTTAGGAAACCAGGAACCAATTGTGGTGATAAATAAACTTAATCCTTATATGTTAGCTGGAAGTAAATGTTGTATGTTTGATGTATGGGAATTGATGTTTTGAATCACGAGTTATATATGGGTGTGTGTGTATGTTGATGTGTATGTGTCTAATGATTTTGAACCAATTGAAAATCGCACGTTAGAATTTTAATTAGATTTCAGTAATTTTAATTTATATTTTATTATTGGGTTTATTAAACGGAATTTGCCAGCTATTTTTGTGAGGCAATTCGTGATTGAAGCAGCCATTGATGAGTAACTCAGTACAAACCGTCGCGTCGGTACCATCCTCTGAGTATGTATCTGAAACTTCGGCTACCTCTATGGGGTCCGTCTCCAACCCATTCTCCCCAACCAAATATCCGAAATATTTGATCTCGCGCAACAGAACAAGCTTTTCCCCACATTTATTGTGAGATTAGCTAGGCGGAGACACTTAGCAGATCAAAGTTTGGGGCAATGACTAATAAGTCGTCTAAATAGACGAACACAGAAAGCCATCACCGTAAATTGATACAGTGGACGTCCCGGCACTATAAAGGCCAACAACCCTCTGGATTTCTCCTCGAGAGGTATTTGCCCAAAGGCGTCCCTAGGGTCGATGCTGCGGATATATCGGGTGTCTTCGAGTCGGCTGAGGAGTTCGTCTACGTGCGACAAAGGGAACGCATCTAGAACAACCAGTGAACTCCACGCACTCACACTCTCCTCTATTACGCCTAACTCCAACATCCGACCTATCTCCTGGAACATCGCTTTCTGTATGGTCGGTGACACAGAGTAAAACCTTTGTTTTATAGGGGTTACGTCCATGATATCTATTATGTGTTGCACCAAGTCCGGTTTTCCCAGGCCCAGAACCTCGAAGGAAAAGATTGAATAACCAAAAGTCAACGCCAAGGTATAAAGTTTGGGACAATCCTGGAACTAAAATAAATGTAAGTTCGTTGCATTCACTTTTAAATGACACCATCGTCTTGATATATCCCACAATTTCCTGAGAATTACCGTCTGCTGTTCTCAGTGAGGATTTCATTTTAAGGATTTTCGTATTTAGCTTGTTTGCCAGGTTCAGACAAACCTTGCCTAGACAGCTTACTGAAGCTCCAGAATCCAATAGCCTAATTAGGGGATCACCATTTATGAAAATTTCCGCGTATGGCCTCATGTAATCAGACACAGCCAGAATAGACAATACGATTGCCTTTCGCCGTGTTTTTATGTCATGATAACATCATCTCCACACCACTATAAAAGAACATGATCGTGTGTAGAATTGGCATTCTTTTGACTGATGCTCAGGGATAATGTCCGGGTAAGGTTGAAGGAATCCAACTACTATTAGCTTCCTTTTTATTTTTCCTCGCCATTTCCCCCAGTTGCGCTTCCATACGAAGTTGTAGAGTAAGTTCGGGTATTGTGGTATAGGAGGGTAATGTAGTACACCATCATTTCTCGGATATGGGATGTCGCATCGCAAGATCAAACATACAAAACTGTTATTTGTGAAATTCGGCAATTCGGTTGGTGTCGACAAGTCCATGTTTTATCAGGTTATATCGTAATTTTCTTAAAGACGTTTTAGAACGCAATCAAAATTTAATTGTCTCCACTTTCAAAGTGAATTTTATAAGTTAATTTAAAGTAGTTTTTTAACTGCGACGCAGTGAACGATTATTTAAACAACACGTTTGATTTTTGAAAGGAACAATTTTGGATTGAGGCGAATTTAACTAAGAAATCATTTTTTTGGTTTGTCATTGTGAAAACGGCTAATGTGGCTGTTAAGTCCAACACCTAAAAAGAAAACACAAGGAAACCACGTAAAAGAAAAACATAAACAAATAAACTTAACCTCAAAGATCAGAGGATGTGACACAAAGATCCGAGGATGAGAAACCACCTCATACTCCTTAAATGTGCAGCACTTCCTGTAAGTGCAATCAAAAAACAACCATCAATTGATCTGTGGCCTTACACCCGAACAGATCAATTTACCTTACTCGATCTCGTCCACACGGTCGAATACCACATTGTCAAACTGCCACTCTGAATGCCACACTGTCGATCTCCATGAAAATAAAACGATCAAAAAACCACCTTAAATCCTCAACCAACGTACCATTTCTATTCTACAGCAATCAAGGACATGTACAAATCACGAGTGGACTAATAATATTTCAGCACCAAAGGATAGAAATAATTACCCCTAATAGCAACTTTGATCGTTATTTCTACGATGAAATGATTAAAATTCCCATAAAATATTGCAACCAAAATACTTAAACGAATTGAGTTTAGGATGCAAAGGTGGGGATTACCGTTCAGCAAAGGAGTATAAATACCAAGTCCTGTACCAAGAGAAATCACTTCAGTTTCTGATATCCAACCTATAACATCACAATTTCCCACTAACAAACTAAATCAAAATACTCGAAAGTCCAATCGCAGAAGTTACGCTGCAAATCAGTGGAAGTTCTGCCACTCACTCTATGGTAGTTATACCTTACACTCGCAGAAGTTACGCTGCAAATCAGTGGAAGTTCCGCCACTCACCCTATGGTAGTTATACCATACACTCGCAGAAGTTACTCTGCAAATCAGTGGAAGTTCCGCCACTCACCCTATGGTAGTTATACCATACACTCGCAGAAGTTACGCTGCAAACCAGTGGAAGTTCCGCCACTCACCCTATGGTAGTTATACCATACACTCGCAGAAGTTACGCTGCAAATCAGTGGAAGTTCTGCCACTCAACCTACGGTAGTTACACCGTATAGACATAAACCAAAACCAATTCGCCACTCTTGTGGAATCTAGCTCTGAACGAAATCCTCCTATCGTTACAAGAAAAAGGAATAGAAGTTGTTGCGTACGCTGACGATGTGGTCGTTTTGGTAACAGGAAAATTTCTCCCAACACTAAGCGCACTCATGGAACTAGCATTACGCGATATCACAAAGTGGGCGGAGCGCAATGGTCTTGGGGTTAACTCCTCCAAAACTGAACTAGTGCTCTTCACAAGAAAAAGGAAGGTACCAACCTTTCAACTCCCAAGGATAGGAACAACCCAACTCAGTCTCTCTCCTGAGGCGAAATACTGATTCTGGACTCCAAACTATCTTGGAAAAGGAATACGGAAGAGAGGATGAACAAAGCGTTGTGTGCGTTCTACGCATGTAAAAAAATGATTGGAAGGAATTGGGGCACATCACCGCGCATTACCCATTGGTTATACACAGCGGTGATCAGACCTATTCTCACTTACGGATGTCTGGTTTGGTGGCCGACCATGAGGGTCAACTGCCGATATCAAACCCTTAACAAAGCACAAAGACTAGCGGCGCTAGGAACCACAGGAGCTGTTAGATCAACACCAACAGCGGGAATGGAAGCTCTACTGCACCTCATTCCCCTGAATGAGTACACGAGGTGTACGGCTGCCAAGAGTGCACTAAGGCTCAGAGAGTCCGGCCTCTGGAAGCACAGTACCTTCGGTCATAATAGCATCCTTAAAAGCGATGAATGGGGTATCCCGGACTCTACGGATTACTGTATACCTCACCTGAATATGAATGTGAACTTTTCAGTTTTGATTCCTGAAAGGAGACTTTGGGATCTCGGCAGCGTCATAGACGAGCAAGAGGTCCCGGTTTTCACGGATGGACCCAAGACTGGAGAAGGCACAGGGGCGGGAGTGTTCTCGGATAACCTTGACCTCCAAAGGAGCTACAAACTGCCTGATGAGAGCAGTGTATTTCAAGCTGAGGTCTACGCCATAAGTGCGGCTGCAAGCTTGATAATGACGAGAAAACTACCCAGAACAAGGGTTTCAATCTACGTCGACAGTCAGGCAGCAATCAAGGCACTGGATTCGTCGACGATCAAGTCAAAGACCGTGTCTAATTGCCGCAGAGCACTTAATCAACTCGGCCTCCGACATGCCGTTAGACTTTGCTGGGTCCCCGGGCACAGCAACATATATGGCAATGAGAGAGTTGACGAGCTGGCAAAACTAGGGACCGAAATGGCTATGGAGTGCGCGGATCGCTCGGTCGAAATGCCGATCGAATGCGCAAAAAGTATAATTGATAGGAAAGGGGTGAACAACATAAATATCCGTTGGCAAACAAGGAGCGATTGTGTAATCACAAGGTCGCTCTGGCCTAGATTTAATAGGAACAGAACCGACACCCTTCTGAGACTCAGCAGGACCTCCGTAAGGCTACTCACAGGCTTAATCACGGGGCACTGCCCCCTTGGCGCTATGGCCAGAAGGTGGGGCGCAGCCGCAAATGATTTTTGCCGCAGTTGTGGTGACGAGGAGGAGCCGGAGACCGTGAAACACTTACTCTGTGAGTGTCCAGCCCTACAAGCACGCCGATATGGGACGCTTGGGGCCAGATTTTATAGTGGCCTGACGGAGCTTGTCAACCACCCACTCGAGGATATGCTGAGCTTCGTCAACAAGTCGGGCTGGTTCAAATAGGATCAGCTAGTTTGATGAAAGGTCTTATGAGTACTGAAGACATCACAATGGGCCTGTAGGCCTCCGAGTGTAGCGCTGTGCTCACGCCTGGGCGCGCGCGGTCTTCTCAACCTAACCTATAAGAAATTAGTAGTTAAATAAAAACATTATTTAAGTTAATTGATTGTTTATTTGGATCTGGCACCTACAAATTTCGGCCCGAACAGTGGCATACTATTTCTTCCATACAAATATTTAATATTTGAATGGAAGAAACAGTATTCCACATTAACCCTAATCCTCCTAGGTTGAGTCTTTGCGACTCATTTCAACTTTGCTTTGGATGCCACCAAATGGAAATCAAGTCCGTTTACATCTGGACGAACGTGCTCACATAACATTATGTGAAAAAAAAATATTCTAATACTGTTAAATTTAGTGTTTTATATATAACTTTCATATGAGAGCGCGGGACTCATCCTAGGTGTTTTTGTTTGTAAATTAACCCAGGATGATTAGGGATAACCCCCTTAAATATTTGTATGGAAAGAACAGCCAATTTTTTTAAGTACTACTTTTTCTAATAGTGTACTTTTTTGATCATATTTTTGTTTGTATGTTTATGATTGCCAACATTGCTGTGAAGATATCGTAAACGAAATTCTAACATACTTACTTTTAAAACTAGTCATTTATTATAAAAATAGAAACAGGTGTGCCACAATATCCGAACTTACTCTATTATTTCGCATGCAAGTGAAATTGAGGAAAAAATTCGGACACGCGGCATCTCCATAGTTCCTTGTTTCACGTCCCTCAATTCACGCTTCCATGCGAGGTCGTATTGTTTCGTATGCAAGATGACTTGAGGATTGTAAATGCAGCAATTTGGAAACAATGGATGTTTCCATACACCGTTCCCTTTCTTTGCCTTGAATGATTACAATTTTCAACCAGTTGAAAGATTTCGCCAAAACCCCAAATCTTCCATTTGGAATCCACTCGCGCATCAATTTTAGATAAATAATAAAACACAACAAATTAGTCATTGGATCCTAATCCGTTCAAATCTTTTCTTTTTCAAGTCTTTCTGCGTACAATTTGAAATACGTAACTTTATAATTTGTTAACATCAAATTTGAACGGAACAATAGAAGTAACATATTTGTTCAAAACAATTATACTGAATTAACACCAAAAAAATTTCATTTTTTTATATTCTTTGAATATCGTAAATTTTGACCTATCCACACCCAAATCCTTTTCTATCTTTTCCAGATGTTTTAATACGAAACACGTGTTCTATAAAAGTGGTAACAAAAAATAAATAAAAAAAGAAAAATTTTGTTGGAATGAAAAACGGAAACAAAGAATATCTAAAATCCATAGATATAATCCAACTAAAATTCAACATGTCACTAACATCTTTACCATTAAAGGACATCGTTGCAGAAGCAAGAGCCATTCCTCCATTTAATGGAAAGAAACTGTATGCTCTATCCTCTTTCATCAACGAAACAAAAACTCTCAGCAGTATGATCCAAGACACTGAAGCCAAAGCATATCTATACAGGATTTGGCTAGCTAAGCTTCAGGGAGCAGCAGCGACAACTACCAAAATACTTCTTAACCCATCATGGACCCAGATAAAGGATCTACTCCTCAAATCATTCGAAGTTCCAGAAGAATATCTCAAGCTAAAGGAACAAGCAGATAACATCCACGCCAAAAAAGTAACCCATTGTATTATAAATTAAGTAGAGTTCTAGATAAGCTCAATCTAGAATATTCGCCAGATAGTGCAAAAATAGTTCTTAGAGCGCAATAACATAATCAACGATCGTCAATATGGCTTTCGTGCGCACCGCTCCACAGGGCATCTTTTGGTTTGCTTGACCGAGCGTTGAAGTAAA
Organism: Chrysopilus asiliformis; assembly: GCA_964034945.1. NCBI lineage: Eukaryota > Metazoa > Arthropoda > Insecta > Diptera > Rhagionidae > Chrysopilus > Chrysopilus asiliformis. Next base: position 61,753,377 of record OZ035962.1, read on the forward strand.
AGTGTCCATGATTTTGGCGAATCAAAAACAATAGCTTTGGACATCTCCAAAGCTTTCGACCGTGTTTGGCATAAAGCTTTGCTGATAAAGATACGAGCTATCGGTCTAAATCCTGCTGTCTCCAAATTGATTGAGAGTTACCTTTCTGATGGTGATCAGGCGTCTGTTGCGGGGGGGAATAGGTTGGCAGCTTGCTGTCGACCCCGTAACCTGTAACAGCATTGAGGTCCTCATCACTGTTCCGGTCATGTTTCGGGCAGTGGGGAGGGAATCGATGGTTGTAGCAGAGGGTTAACCCTGTTACGATTCGCAAGTGTACGCATTGCCTCCTCGTGGCGATCACTGGTAACTAGTTATTCTAGGCTAAAATGCGGCGCTAAAGGAGAAACCCTTGACAAAAAACCCCAATCCAAGGTGGAACAGCATATGCCGATGGATGAATGGCTAGTGGGTAATCTAGTCGCGAATATGCGGACTCAGGATACCTGGCGACCTCCTGTTTCAAGTAGCCTTACACCTGCAAAGGAGCTCTATAGGTGCGGACATTCTTTCTCCTATACTCGTGGGACCAAAATAGAGCCTTTAACTTCTGCGGAGAAGGACCCCTCCCGAATAGGGTCCACGGAGAAGGATCTCTCCGCAAAAAGATCCAATCCCAAAGAGACCGGATCTCTCAAAAAGCCGGAAACCCCCCCCCCCCCCCCCCCCCCCCTAGGAACTGTTTCTGGGAAACCCGCGGCGGGTGCCACTAGATCTTTGGCCACCAAACCTGGATCTGGTGCGCTTGTCGGGGCAACTCGGAAACAAGGTCCCAAAAAACCGTCGGTGTCGGAAGGCGGCGCAAAAGCTTTGGTCACCAAGCCTGGCTCAAGCAAAACCGGAGACACGATAAAAGCGCTAAACGCGCCCAAAAATGCGCTAAACGCGCCCAAAGAAGCGCTTAATGCGCCAAATACAGCGCGACATCAACCGCCGTCAAATGCGCTAAACGCGCCGCCAAAAGCGCCTACCGCGCCTGCCAAGCTGACTGCACCGTCGAAAGCGCTCAACGCGCCGACCACTTCGAAGGAAGCGGGTTGCGCAGCCTCAAGCTCGCAACAAACGTCCTCCTTCAGAAAAGCATATCGCCGTAGAAGGGCGGCTTTCAGGGTAATGGCTAGACTGGGACAGATACCTGAACAGAAACGGACTGCCCACGACAAGAAACAGCTGGAGTGGGCCGAATCGGTCACCTCCGAGACAACGGCAAATTCGGGTAGCAACCCCGCGTCGAAAAGACCGAGGTCTACTGACGAAGCGCCTATGGACGGAACCGACCCGAAGAGGGCCAAGACACAGCCACTCTCCCAAAAGAAGCAGTTCTGCGAGCTTCTGAAAGATCAGCTGGTGATGGCAGTCGTTGACAAAAGTCACGATGAAGGCACTATCTCCATCGCCCAATGGAGGAAAGTTGAAGTTGCGCTGGCCACAAACTTCCTCGAGATTCTCAGGGAAAACCCTGGGCCCGTCCCCACATGTCGCGATGGTGGTTATCACCAAGGACATGTCAAATTAGTAGCTTGTGCAGATCCCAGATCAGCCGAACTACTACGGACAGCTGTCTCCAAACTCGGGGAGGTCTGGCCGGGCGCGGATCTGGAAGTCGTTGCTAGGGATCAGATCCCGAGCAGACCAAGGACACGCGCTTGGATCCCTGTTGAACCTTCCGATCCAACCACAATTTTGGAGATTGTGAAGGTCAGCAACCCTTCTTTGCCAACCCACAACTGGAAGGTAGCAAAGCTGGAAGAGCCAAGGGGTGACTCTCGGGTAGCCACTATTGTGGTGAACAAGGAGTCCTTGGATCCTCTAGCGGAAACCGGAGGGGTGATCAGTTATGGCTTCGGCTCGGTCACTCTGAAGGTCTACCAGAAGGACAAGGAGGAGGCAGAGAAGACCTGTCCGAAAATGCCCGAAACAGCAGAGACGGAAACGGCTGCTGACACTTTGTTAATGCCAGCAGAGACGGAAACGGCTGCTGACACTTTGAGCCTCAACTCTTTCCAGCTTGAAGATGGCTATCAGTCATCGAGCTCGGGAATGGCTGAGGAACTCAGAGGTCTTCTTCTGTTCGAGTCGGAGTCAGAAGAAGACACCAACACAACTGTGGTGGAGGTGTCTGGGGCCAGTAGTTCTAATGCTGCGGCTACTACAGATAAATCTCCACCACTCTAAAATGGCATCCGCCTCCTTACTTCTCCGACTGACTACAGGAGGAGAAGACATCGTGTTGATCCAGGAACCATGGGTGGCAAGGAACATGGTTTGTGGACTCAACTCACCGGGCTATAAGCTCATATACGATAGGAACAAAGGTAATCCAAGAGCTTGCTTATTGGAAAACATAACCTTAACGCATTTCTACTCCCAACTTACAGCGATAGAGATATGGTTACGATCAAGCTGGAGCTAGCCTCGACCAGCTTCTGGCTAACTTCGACCTATCTCGCCCACGACCAGGAAGGACCCCTGCCACCGGATAATCTGGGGAGGCTTGTCGCCGACGCTGGTCTACATAAAACCGGGCTTCTTATCGGAGGTGATGTTAGCGCGCATCACATAGTCTGGGGAAGTACGGACATAAACGACAGAGGTGGGTCACTTTTTGAATACATTCTAAGTACTAACCTAAACATCTGTAACGTCGGCAATGAACCCACCTTCGTTACTACTAACAGACAAGAGGTTCTAGATATTACCTTAGTCTCTGACTCCATCTCCTGCATGGTCAAGGACTGGAGGGTTTTGAAGGAGCACTCTTTCTCAGATCATAGATATATTCAATTCGGCCTCGACATACAACCCCCAACCTCTCCGATTTTTAGGAATCGAAGAAGGACAAACTGGGGCCTGTATAGAGACACGTTTAACAGACTGCTGCCTAGGGGCACTCCTAAACCCCCCACCACGGCTCAGGATGTGGATTCTATGGTGGAGGACCTAACTAATGCATTTAATGGAGCAATGGACCTATCCTGCCCAGAGAGTAGGCCAAGGGGCAAAAAGAGACCACCATGGTGGTCCCCGGAGCTTATGACTCTCAGGAAGGAAAGTCGTAGGCTCTTCAACAAAGCAAAAAGTACCAGACTGCAGCAGGATTGGGACTCTTATAAAGGGATGTTGAGAACCCTGAAAAAAGAGGTGAGGAAAGCCCAGCGTAAGTCCTGGGAACTCTTCTGCGGTAAGATAGAAGAGTGCTCTGAAGCAGCCAGGCTTCGGAAAATCCTCTCAACCACTTCTAATATGCCCAGCTATCTAAAAAAAGCTGACGAAACATGGACATGTTCTAGCCTGGAAACCCTAGAACTCTTAATGGATACCCATTTCCCGGGATGCTCTAAGGACTCACCAAGAAGGGAGATTCCGATAAATAGAGAGGAGAACAGGCTTCATAGCAAACTCCTCGATAAAACAAAAATTACATGGGCAATTAAGAGTTTTAAACCGTTTAAGTCACCTGGACCGGACGGTATAATACCAGCTGAAATTCAGAAAGTTTCAGACTTGGCCCTCCCCTGGCTCGAAACAATTTTCCAAGCCTGCATTAACCTAGTCTATATTCCCTTAAAATGGACAGAGGTTAACGTCGTTTTTATCCCCAAGGCAGGGAAAAACTCACATAGCTCACCTAAAGATCTCAGACCGATCAGCCTCTCGTCTTTTCTTCTGAAGACACTAGAAAGATTGCTAGACACTCATATACGTCAATGAATTGACCCAAATAAGTTATCTACATCTCAACACGCATACTGCAAAGGCAAGTCCGTGGAGACAGCTATGCATACTCTGGTTCACACAATAGAAAAATCACTGGACCTCAAGGAATACACAATGGTTACCTTTCTGGATATTGAAGGAGCCTTTAACAATGTCGCACCCGGGGCTATCATGGGAGCATTACAGTATCTTGGTGTAGAGGCTCCTATAGGCGAACTGATAAATCTAATGCTAACAGGCAGGATTATCAATTCAAAGCTGCGGAACTCATCTGCAAGAAGATATGTAAAGAGAGGAACCCCTCAAGTGGGAGTACTCTCCCCACTTCTTTGGATACTAGCAATTAACGAATTGCTTCAAATCCTGGAAGCGGAGGGCTGCAAAGTGGTAGCTTACGCGGACGACGTTGCTATAGCTTTTTCAGGAAAGTATCCTACAACATTGAAAGAGCTAACTCAGAATGCTCTCTCTAAATTATCTACCTGGACAAACAAATGCGGTTTAGCGGTTAATCCGCTAAAAACCGAAATAGTCCTCTTCACCAGGAAATATAAAATTCCTCAAATCGACCCACCCTCCATAAATGGTACCAGCCTAGTCTGGACAGACAGGGCCAAATACCTGGGTATTATTCTAGACAGGAAGCTAGACTGGAAATTGAATACTCAGGAAAGGGTTAGAAAAGCCTCAGTGGCCCTCTACTCGTGTAAACGAGCCATTGGATCAAAATGGGGAATGAAACCATACATGGTTCACTGGCTCTACACGTCCGTTATCAGACCCATACTTATGTATGGGGTAATCGTCTGGTGGACAGCTTTAGATAAAGCCGTACACCGAGGTTTGCTAGGGAAAATACAAAGAATGGCTTCATTGTGCATAAGCGGAGCATTGAGAACAACTCCCACGAAGGCACTGGAAACCCTTCTACATTTGGTTCCCCTAGACCTATACGGCAAGCAGATGGCGGCACGTGCAGCCATAAGACTAAAAGCCTCATTAACATGGTATAATACTGAAAAAGGGCACTCCAGTATTCTTAAGAATTTTCAGGAAGTCCCGAGAAATATAGATTACACCATATCCAAACCGTTCTTTGAAAGGAACTTCACCACTATCATCCCTTCCAGGCAACAATGGGAGGATGGTACTATACAAAACTGTAACACAGTACACTTTTACACAGATGGATCCAAACTGGATGGGAGAGTGGGCAGGGGGATCTACTCTGGTCATTTAAAGATCAGTCAATGCCTGCGCCTACCGGATCACCGAGTGGCTCAAAAATAATGTTGTATCATCTAGAGATATTAGCATCTTTACTGACAGCCAAGCGGCAATAAAATCCCTAGAATCTATCGCACTCACATGAAAGGTGGCACGGGAGTGTAAGGCATCTCTTAATGAGATGTCTGAATACTTCAATATCAACATCGTTTGGGTGCCAGGACATAGTGACATAGATGGGAACGAGAAAGCGGACGAACTCGCTAGGAGAGGCACAATTGCGCCAACTCTACCTGTAAAAGAGAGTATAGGCATACCTATGGTAACGTGCAAACTCCTACTAAGTTCTGAAACGCTAAACAAGGCAAACCAGAGATGGACACGGGAGAGAACGTGTACCGTCACCAAACGTATCTGGCCAAAAATAGACAAAAAACGCTCCAGTAGACTCCTCTCATTGCAAAGAAATGCGATCAGCACGGTAGTGGGAATAATAACAGGGCACTGCCTAATAGGTAGACATGCCGATAGACTCGGAGCTCCCTCAAACGATTTTTGTAGAAGCTGTGGAGATGTGGACGAAGAGGAGTCGACAACTCATCTTCTCTGTCATTGCCCAGCACTAGCTCAGCGCAGAAGAACTCATTTGGGGAGTTTCTTCCTAAACGATCTGGAAGACCTAAGCGCCACAAGCGTCGCAGATCTACTCCGCTTCATCAGAAGCTCCAAATGGTTCGAGGTATAGGGAAATGGATCGTCAAGATTCGCGTGGTATCACAATGGGCCATTTCTGGCCTAAGTGTGCCTTTTTGGCAGCCACTCCAACCTAACCTAACCTAACCTACCTTTCTGATCGTTCAATACGGGTTGTACGAAGTCAGATTTCTTCAAAATTAACTCTGGTGTCCCTCAGGGCTCAGTTCTAGCTCGTACGCTCTTCTTAATATTTATCAATGATCTACTGTCTCTCACTCTCAATCCGCTATGACAGCTCCCTTGCGCCTCCTACCATTTCAGCTCACCTGCAGAATCGAACGCCATTGCAGTTCGATCGAAACGCAGTGAGCAAATTAGATCTTTGAATTCTGATTTAAACACAATTCTAACATGGGGCAGAATCAACCATGTGGAATTCAACGCATCTAAAACCCAATCAATGCTGTTGTCGATTAAATGCGAAAAATCCCCCGAAACGGTCGAATTTATGTGTGAGTCCATTAATGAATCTAAAAACATCCTAATGTTGGGCATCGAAACAAACGAGTAGCAATCACATTTTTAAAATTGCAAGGAAAGCATCACAGTGCATAGGCTTTCTGGGTCGCCGCAAAAAATGTTTCACACCAATCGTCGTCCTCAGTATCTACGAGACCTACATTCGACCGAGACTTGAGTATAATTCACACATTTGAACAGGAGCCCCAAAAACTGTCCTGCAACTGCTGAACCGAATTCAAAAACTGATTGAAGACAAATCTTTGACAGATTCATTACCGTCTCTCGAGCATCGTCGCTCTGTTGGGGTACTCAGTACATATATTCTATAGATATTTCCATGGGAAATGTTCCACCGAAATTTCCCAACTTATTCCTCCACGGTATATATATTCCCCGAACAACAAAACTTTGGAATGATTTACCAGCCAATTTGTTCCCCCCGGACTGTGACCTGCAGAAGTTCAAGGTGAACATAAACCGAAATCTCCTGTCCATCCTTAGGATCCTACCAGCAATGCTACAACCTACATCACAAGGAGATCAACTCAAAGAGGTCCTATCGCTTAAATTCAACCTCATCAGGCACCAAAGTGGGTGTCAAATTAAGGAGACACCGTCTGGACAAGTGTAACACCTGAAACTATTCACGTTGCACTGCGATCCATGGCTAACAAATAACTTTACTTTGTATCTTTAAATAAGTCAGTTCAATTGGAACCATCAACATGTATAGATCAACAAAAGTGAATAAAACTCGGTAACAAAATAAAAATTGTTTTTTTACATAATTTAAGATTTATTACTTTTAACTTATATCAGGATGCCTTTTGGACTTAAAAATGCTCCGGCAACTTTTCAGAGAATGTTTAACTATGTCCTACAAAATCAAATTAATAAAATTTGTGTCGATTTACTTATATTTTCAACTTCGCTTCAAGAGTATATCCATAACGTAAATGAAATTCTTGACCAACTTAGAAAACATTCATAATAGATACAAAAGCAAATGAAAAGAAGGCCCAAGTAATTAAGAATTTGAAGTTAACTACCACCCGAAAGCCGATCGGCTGATCACGGCTGATCTGAAGGCCGAAACAGTCAGACGGACCTATGGCAGATACGTCGAGTCCGCTCTCGTTCAGACCCTCGAAGGAGAGGAGCCCGAAATCGAAAACACCTGTACACGCATCCGAGATAGTGTCATTGAGTCAGCCGAGTCCATGTTAGGCTGTAGACGTAGAACAGATTGGAACGACTGGTTCGATGATGATTGCAAACTAGTAACTGAACAAAATAATGCTGCATGCCAATTATTGCAGCAATCTAAACAAACGCAGGCAAGCTTATGGACATATATGAAGTTCCAATATATCACAGGGCGGTTGAGTTGTCGATATTGACTTACTTGCTAGTCTAGAAAAGAATTTCTTTTTTGTTTTGTTAAATTGTTTATTGTTGAATAGTGCTACCTGCTGCAGTTTCCGTGAACATTTAGCATTCCTGCAGAAGTTAAAGAGACTTAGACTAGGTAGATCAGTGATTAATTTTGCAACAAAATCAAAATTATCTTCAACAGACACTCATACATACAACTACACATAATAAGTAGATCTATATAATTTTCCCGCGCTTAAGCTTTTTCTGTCATAATAAACAATACATCATTTGAAATTGGACTATAAACAATCGCCAGTGTGAGGGTTGCCAGAGACCGTTGAATTAAGACACTAACTATTACTAGCGCCAGTGGTGAAAATCACAAGTTCAAATATTGCTCAATAAGCAAAACATCTGGAAAAGTTCTTAAAAAGTGCTAATTCATAATTTAAATTCGAACTTTAACACGTTACTCTTCAGTATTTGATTTAATTAACGTTTATCATCTAAAATCATGAGTGCATCATTGTGCGGAATTTGTAATTTGGCGATTGATTCCTCGGTCGTTGTTTGCGACGGTGTATGTGGCCGCAAGTATCATTCGACTTGCTCCAAAAAAAACAAGAGCTTGGAACATCAAGAGCAGTTTCACATGCTCCGAGTGCTCCGAAATTAAGCCCTGTCACATTATGCGGTTTTTGCATTGCATCAATGAAAGGGTTGAGGCTTCGAATATTAATGTTTTGCGGCAGTTGGATTTGATCGCGGATAGAGTAAAATTGCTGGTCGACAACTCAGCTGCTTTGGTGGAAACCGCTGAGGAACTGAGGGCTTTAGCCGAAAAATTAACGTCGAGAACTGAGGACTTGAAAATGCATGATCAACTGAATCACCTTCTAGATAACACTAAGAGCTCTAATGCCAAATTATCAGCAATCATGGAGACAATTTCGGATTTCACTACTCGCTCCGATTCCGAACATGAAAGCTGCCGTAGCCGTAATCCGCCGACACATTATACGAACTCATTAAAATCAATGCAGCACAACATCGATTTAAGACTTTCTGCGATGGAAGAGATTTTTTCAAACGCGAACAAGCCTAAGGAAGTGATAGATCTCTATTCTGAGATAGTCCGGAATGGTGACACGCAAGATCAGATGCTAAACGAGAACTCAAACAATCCTATGGTTTCAAATCCAGCTGGATTGGAGGTAGTGCCACGCAACAAGGCGGTTTTCCTGTCACACCTCGCCCCGTCAACTACCGCAGAACAGATACTGGACCACATCAGGGCACTTCACGGAAACTCTCCAGCTTTTAATTCAATTAAATGCTTTAAGTTGAATTCAAAGAATCGTCCCCCACAGGAGGCGAGAATATCATCTTTTAAAGTTATCACGCCCGAAGTTTTCTTTAAGAGTCTTTGCAACTGCAACTTCTGGCCAGTCGGAACAGTCGTCAAGGAATTCATACCTCGTCAGCAAACTCGTATAGCGTCTTTTCCGATGGATCATCCAACAGAACCAGCGGTATAACTAATCATTGTAAGACTTTCAATCTATCTATTTTTTATCAAAATGTACGTGGTTTAAAGACCAAACTCAAAACCTTATTATCTTCGGTAGCGTCTGAAAATTATGATATTGTTTGCTTATCTGAGTCCGGGCTGAATGCAAATATATGTGATGCTGAATGTTTTCCTTCAAATTATACTGTATTTAGAAAGGATCGCGATTTTGATATGGCGAATAAGACCGGCGGAGGTGGAGTGGTTATTGCAGCGCGTAGTAGCATTAATTGTATTACTTGTGTGATGACTATTTCCAGTCACATTGATTCCGTAAAAAAGTCTTCTATGTTTGTTGTCTTTATGTACCATGAAAATATACCTAATTTTATAAGTTTGACAAGAGCGTCAGACGGCTTAGTCTCGCTCGATACCAATCATCCTCCATTATTAATGGAGCTTAATCAATCTATGGTTACTGACAAAAGACAGAAAAAGAAAAGTTCCAAATTATCAGGTTTTATCCTCAGATTATCCAGCAAACTCAAAAATCTTCAGGCATGTATTTTGCTGTTTCAAGCTCTAGTGAGGAGCATTTTAGAATATTGCTCTGTAGTGTGGTTACCTCACTATAATTGTCATATTGCCCAAATAGAGGCAGTTCAAAGAAAGTTTTCTCGTGGTATTTGTCGTATATTCCGTGTTAGTTTTGAGTCCTATGATGACAGACTAAGGATTTTAAAGTGGCAATCGCTCTGTTCGTAGAACGTATCTAGATGAATGTTTCCTGTTAAGACTGGTTATTGGTAGTATGTCATCTAATGTTTTATTAAATGAATTGTCTCCTCGTGTTAGCACTCGCATCTCCAGAAACCCCAAGGTTTTCAGTGTCCGGTTCGCGTTTCATAACGTATATTTTCATTCGCCTTTACTCAGAATACAGCGTAATCATGATAACCATGAGTCTGTGGCCTATTTCACCAACTAACAAATTTGTATTTACAAGTGTTTTCTAACAAAATTTGTAAAATATTGGCTTATTTTGTTTCACCAAACTCTGGGTATTACAAAGTAGTTTCACTTTACAAAAGGAAATTTGTGGAAATATTGCACTTTTCGTTTCACCAAAAACGATTTGTAGTTGAAAATTACAACTTACAAATTTGTGAAAATTTGACTTATTTGTGAGTTTGCATTTCACCAAAGAAAATTGAGCTGCAAATTTTGCGCAGTTTGTGAGAATATTCCACAAGTGAAAGTTCGTCTGTAATTGCTCCTACAATTTTTTAATTTTATTAGAATTTATTGAAAAATGTCTTTGCGGCGAAGGCATAGTAGTAGTGATAGTAGCGAAAGTGACGATGATGTTTTCATTTCACGAAAAAAAATTTATCGGCCCCGTAGAAACTATAATATTACCGAGTGTTTTAATTTTAATGAAAGATTTCGTCTGAGTGCAAGGCAGAGGAAGTAATTGCAATTATAGGGCCACAAATAGCCCACAGTACTAAAAAAAATTTTGCCCTAACACCAAGGCAGCAATTTCTCACAGCTCTACATTGGCTTGGAAATGGAGGACAGTACCATGGAGTTGCTAACATGCATGGAATATCTAAATCTACAGTATGCAGATGCGTAAACCGAGTTTGTACAGCAATTGTTAATTTAATGTTTCAAGACGTTGTACGTTGGCCTGATGAACACGAAACCGTTTGCGAAAGGTTTTACGGTATTGCTGGTAAATATTTTTTTTCGTGTTGCAGATTTCCTTAAAACATATTTTTTTTATAAGGGATGACATGTGTATACGGATGCATAGATGGAACTTTGATAAACATAGACGCTCCCACCAACTTTGAAGTTGCATATGTCGATAGGCATGGAAAGCACTCCATAAATTGTATGTTGGTATGCGGGCCGGATTATACCTTCTACGATGCATACGTAAATTGGTCCGGAAGTGTACACGATTCAAGAGTATTGCGAAACAGCCCCCTTTTTTCTAAATTTGAAAGTGGTTTTCGACCTTTTCCTCATGCCGTTTTACTTGGAGATACAGGGTATCCGTGAAAGGATTGGTTAATTACTCCAATTTTAAGAACCTCAACTCCTGAAATTGATCGCTACAACCGAGCGCATAAATCAACTCGAAGAATAATTGAAAACGCTATTGGAATTTTGAAAGAAAAATTTCCATGTCTGAAGCATTTACGATTGCAACCCCAAAAAGCAATCAATGTCATAAAATGCTGCATTATCTTGAATATTTCACGACATGCAACAGATGATAATTTCGAAATGTCCACCACTGAACAGGAAGAAGACTTGGAATACCCAAACAATGAAAATGCTGACAATTCGGATGGCCGTGCCACCTTACAATAGTTTTTAAATATCTTTCAAAAAAATTTAATTAAAACTATATTCTCTGAGTAAATTAAACATATTTATTATTTTTTGTGTTTTTTTATTTAATACTCATTAAAAGTAAGACTTCTTTCTTCGGACTCAGAACTTTCAATATTTTAAGTCTGAATACTAGAATTATCCTCCAGTTCCGCAGTTAAGTGGTTTGTTGGCAGTCCTAAATCCCTCTCCTTTTATTGGCACCCAATTGTAAATTATACACTTCCAACTCAATCCTTTTTATTAAAAGCTTTTATTTAGCTCGCTATCTTGTTTGTTTGTTTGTTTGTTTGTTTGTCGGGGTCAAATCTTGCAATCAAATTTTGACCCACTTCCACTCATCCGATTCACTTGAAATTTTGTACACTTATATAAGTCCGATGACAATACAATATTTTCTCTACTTCGTCCTTGTAAGGATAAGAGAAGGTCCTGTAAGGATAACGTGATTATCCTTTTCTCCAAATTTTCCAGAAAAAAATCTATTCTGGGGTTTTTTGGGGTCGCTGAATCCGAATCTGTCATTAAAAAGTCTGTAAGGATAACGGAAGGTCCTGTAAGGATAACGTGATTATCCTTTTCTCCAAATTTTCCGGAAAAAAATCTATCCTGGGGGTTTTTGGGGTCGCTGAATCCGAATCTGTCATCAAAAAGTCTGTAAGGATAACGGAAGGTCCTGTAAGGATAACGTGATTATCCTTTTCTCCAAATTTTCCGGGAAAAAATCTATTCTGGGGGTTTTTGGGGTCGCTGAATCCGAATCTGTCTTTAAAAAGTCTGTAAGGATAACGGAATGTCCTGTAAGGATAACGTGATTATCCCTTTCTCCAAATTTTCCGGAAAAAATCTATTTTGGGGGTTTTTGGGGTCGCTGAATCCGAATCTGTCACTAAAAAGTCTGTAAGGATAACGGAAGGTCCTGTAAGGATAACGTGATTATCCTTTTCTCCAAATTTTCCGGAAAAAAATCTATTCTGGGGGTTTTTGAGGTCGCTAAATCCGAATCTGCCATTAAAAAGTCTGTAAGGATAACGGAATGTCCTGTAAGGATAACGTGATTATCCCTTTCTCCAAATTTTCCGGAAAAAAATCTATTTTGGGGGTTTTTGGGGTCGCTGAATCCGAATCTGTCACTAAAAAGTCTGTAAGGATAACGGAAGGTCCTGTAAGGATAACGTGATTATCCTTTTCTCCAAATTTTCCGGAAAAAATCTATTCTGGGGGTTTTTGGGGTCGCTGAATACGATTCTCAAGTTAAAAAGCCTGTAAGGACATCTCAAATGTAAGGATATATATTCGAAGACTAAAAAGAACAAAATAAAAAAAATAAAAAAAAAAATTTTAAAAAAAAGCTTTTATTAAAAAAGAATGCACTAAAAAGAAAAAAATAATTTTCTGGACGCTGTGTATCACAAATATAAAAGCTTTTAAAAAGCGAGATAAAGCATAAAACAATAAAATAAAAATTTTTCTCGCTTTTAAAAAGCTTTTATATTTGTGATACACAGCGTCCAGAAAATTATTTTTTTCTTTTTAGTGCATTCTTTTTTAATAAAAGCTTTTTTTTAAAATTTTTTCTTTAAGGGCAGGATGTCCAGTTCGTAGGAACTTCTGTCGATTCTACGTTTGTTGGCCTTTTTTTCCCCGGTAAGGGTAGTCTAAAACAATATATCAATGCAAATACAATACTGCAAATACCATGTCTGAAGCATTTACGATTGCAACCCCAAAAAGCAATCAATGTCATAAAATGCTGCATTATCTTGAATATTTCACGACATGCAACAGATGATAATTTCGAAATGTCCACCACTGAACAGGAAGAAGACTTGGAATACCCAAACAATGAAAATGCTGACAATTCGGATGGCCGTGCCACCTTACAATAGTTTTTAAATATCTTTCAAAAAAATTTAATTAAAACTATATTCTCTGAGTAAATTAAACATATTTATTATTTTTTGTGTTTTTTTATTTAATACTCATTAAAAGTAAGACTTCTTTCTTCGGACTCAGAACTTTCAATATTTTAAGTCTGAATACTAGAATTATCCTCCAGTTCCGCAGTTAAGTGGTTTGTTGGCAGTCCTAAATCCCTCTCCTTTTATTGGCACCCAATTGTAAATTATACACTTCCAACTCAATCCTTTTTATTAAAAGCTTTTATTTAGCTCGCTATCTTGTTTGTTTGTTTGTTTGTTTGTTTGTTTGTTTGTCGGGGTCAAATCTTGCAATCAAATTTTGACCCACTTCCACTCATCCGATTCACTTGAAATTTTGTACACTTATATAAGTCCGATGACAATACAATATTTTCTCTACTTCGTCCTTGTAAGGATAAGAGAAGGTCCTGTAAGGATAACGTGATTATCCTTTTCTCCAAATTTTCCAGAAAAAAATCTATTCTGGGGTTTTTTGGGGTCGCTGAATCCGAATCTGTCATTAAAAAGTCTGTAAGGATAACGGAAGGTCCTGTAAGGATAACGTGATTATCCTTTTCTCCAAATTTTCCGGAAAAAAATCTATCCTGGGGGTTTTTGGGGTCGCTGAATCCGAATCTGTCATCAAAAAGTCTGTAAGGATAACGGAAGGTCCTGTAAGGATAACGTGATTATCCTTTTCTCCAAATTTTCCGGGAAAAAATCTATTCTGGGGGTTTTTGGGGTCGCTGAATCCGAATCTGTCTTTAAAAAGTCTGTAAGGATAACGGAATGTCCTGTAAGGATAACGTGATTATCCCTTTCTCCAAATTTTCCGGAAAAAATCTATTTTGGGGGTTTTTGGGGTCGCTGAATCCGAATCTGTCACTAAAAAGTCTGTAAGGATAACGGAAGGTCCTGTAAGGATAACGTGATTATCCTTTTCTCCAAATTTTCCGGAAAAAAATCTATTCTGGGGGTTTTTGAGGTCGCTAAATCCGAATCTGCCATTAAAAAGTCTGTAAGGATAACGGAATGTCCTGTAAGGATAACGTGATTATCCCTTTCTCCAAATTTTCCGGAAAAAAATCTATTTTGGGGGTTTTTGGGGTCGCTGAATCCGAATCTGTCACTAAAAAGTCTGTAAGGATAACGGAAGGTCCTGTAAGGATAACGTGATTATCCTTTTCTCCAAATTTTCCGGAAAAAATCTATTCTGGGGGTTTTTAGGGTCGCTGAATACGATTCTCAAGTTAAAAAGCCTGTAAGGACATCTCAAATGTAAGGATATATATTCGAAGACTAAAAAGAACAAAATAAAAAAAATAAAAAAAAAATTTTTAAAAAAAAGCTTTTATTAAAAAATAATGCACTAAAAAGAAAAAAATAATTTTCTGGACGCTGTGTATCACAAATATAAAAGCTTTTAAAAAGCGAGATAAAGCATAAAACAATAAAATAAAAATTTTTCTCGCTTTTAAAAAGCTTTTATATTTGTGATACACAGCGTCCAGAAAATTATTTTTTTCTTTTTAGTGCATTCTTTTTTAATAAAAGCTTTTTTTTAAAATTTTTTCTTTAAGGGCAGGATGTCCAGTTCGTAGGAACTTCTGTCGATTCTACGTTTGTTCGCCTTTTTTTCCCCGGTAAGGGTAGTCTAAAACAATATATCAATGCAAATACAATACTTTTTTTTAAACGAATGTTTGGTGTACCTTATTTCTTCTTCAAGATGCTCCACATTTTCGCACTGAGGTGGCAGGACATTTTCAGGGGATGCTGAATCATCAACGATCCCACTCAACGTTGGAGACTCCTTGCCGATAATATCCATAACGATATTATCTAGATCGCTCAATATGCAGTTAGTGCCACCTGCAGAACCAGTTTTCTTGGAATTATCAAGCTTCATCTAGAAAAATAGTTACAAATTAACAACGCACAAAATAAATTACAGTGGTCAAAAAATTAACAAAAAGTTATAGGCTAAAATTTATAGGCTATAACTACTGGCTAAAGTTTCGATTACATAAGTACTTACCGTGGTTCCTCGCTTCAAATTTTTGCCATGCCTTGAGATGTTAACGAATTCCAAACATTTTTCCATTCCTTGACTTTTGTCTCATGCGTAACTTCATTTGAAAATCTTCCAAATAGTATTTCATTTTTATCTTTAATCAGAGACGCAAAAAATAATTTATTTTCTTTGTTCATTGCAATTTGTTTTAAATGACTTCGCCAACGTTGTTCACAAATTTGTGAGTAAACGCTTGTAGATTACAAATCATTTTCAGTTTTGGTGAAACGGAAATTTTTATCATTTGTAATCTACAAGTTTTTACCATATTTTTACTTTCTTCTACGGAGTATAATAAAGTACTAGGGGCTGCGCCCCGAACCGCTTCGCGGTTCATCCCCCTTCCGCAGGTCGGCCTTCGGCCTCCCTGCCCCCGTCGGCCTACGGCCTCCCCAGCTACTCGGCCTTCGGCCTCGCCCCTCACGCTTGAATTATTGGAATTTGATGTATGGAGATGTTACGTAAAATTATTTAAATATATTTCAGCTCTCGCCTTCCTCTTTACTCGGCCTTCGGCCTCGAGTCAAATGCATATAGTTAACCCAAAAAAGGGAAATTTTTTTAGAGACATTTTTCTTTGTGACCCAACGGTGTATTGCAAAATCGTACTGTTTACTTACAATATATTCAATAACGGTAAAAGGTGGTTATCCACACGGGGAAAGACAATCTTGTGGGAAATGATATTTTTTTAAATTCATGTCATACATTGAAGCACCAAATCCCTTTAGGGCTATACATAACGATGGCATCTATATTGTTTTTCACAGTATTATATTGTTTTTCAGACTCCAATACTGCATTACTGCTTTTTTCCCCAAAATACTGTATTTAAATACTCAGAAAACTTTAATTCTTTAACGTTTCGGAATTCAAATTTATTAATAGCAATGCAAAACGTCAGTGGCAACACAAAACAGTGGCAACACAAAACAGTGGCAACACATGGCAAGTGTAAATACATTCAAACGACGAACAGCGAAGTATTGATGGCAACATGTCATATAGATTCGCTTCTTCCTTTCCCCATCGATTACTGTCTTGTCATTATTCATCCTTCTTCAGAACGCGTTACTTTGATTTTGCTTTCCATTGTTAATTTAAAAGAATAAAAATGTCGAAATTAAAAGCAAAGACACAAATTTTCATTGAATAAAATTTATACTGCGAAAAATACTGTTTTTTCAAATCGATTTACTGCTTTTTTAAATTTTTAGGTGAAATATACTGTTTTTTGTCCGAAAAAAGATACCATCGTTAGCTATACATAAAAAGGAGGGGTAGATATTAGTGAGCAAAAATTTTCCCTGCGGGCTGACCTCTCTCATGGTGAAAATCGGATCCGAAACCCTTAAGCGCATAAAGAGGTTTCAAGAGAGGGAAAGGGATTGCTATTAAACAGGATCCGACACCCTTGAGTAAGAGATATCAGAAGAAACGGGGATTGACATCAAAAAGAATCATATCCTTTATTCTGTCAATAACTATACTTGTGTGCAAAGTTTGATCAAAATCGTCAAACAGACAGAAATACCGACCGACATACAGATAGACGGACAAACATAAATTTTAAGCATAACAAAACCTATAATTGCCAGTCTGGCAATTATTTGAAACTCGTATAGTGATATTCCTATCAAAATTGGAACAGTTGTATCAAAATTCCAGTTTGAAGTCAAACTTTCCAATAAGATTTTTTTAAATTTATTCCAATCGGATTATGATGTATGGGAGTTTTATGTAGAATTATATCCTAAATAACTTTTGTTCTTGGACTTTTTTGATAAACCGTTTTTGAGATATTCGCTCATTTTATTTTGCTGTATATTTTCCAAAAAAAAAAATTTTTTTTTGTTGCATAACAGTCACGTGCAGTTCAGAAATTTTCTGTCTCTTTTTATTTTGCCGTATGAAAAAAAAAATCGATTTTCTGTTGTATAAGAAAGTCACGTGCTGTTCAGAAATTTTCTGTCTAATTTTATTTTGCTGTATATTTTCCAAGAAAAATTTTTTTTTTGTTGCATAACAGTCACGTGTAGTTCAGAAATTTTCTGTCTCATTTTATTTTGCCGTATGATATTTTCCAAAAAAAAAATCGATTTTTTCTGTATAAAAAAATCAAATGAAAGCAAATCAGCATTCTTAAGCTGTTAAATTAGCATGTCGGTGACGCGAACTCAAGATTTTACCCATCCAAAAATCGCCCAACGCGCCTAAAGAGGTATAATATAAATAAAATAAATAATTTAAGGTCAAAAAAAAAATTTTAAAAAAACATTTTGTCACCACTCGGAATCGAACCCGCACATCTGGCGCATTGTAGTCTAACACTTATTCAGGAGTAAAAATGTAAACTTAAAGATAAATTAAGTAATAAAATATTAAAAAAAGTAAATAAATCAAAAAAAAAAATTTGAAAAAAAAAGAATTTTGTCACCGATGAGAAGAATTGAACCCGGTGCTGGCGCATGGTAGTCCAACTGCTAACTCACTGTGCTGATCAGACAGTATAGAACGCCGTGTTAACATTGAAGACTTAGCGGCATATTTATAATTTTGAAAGTTATTATAACTAATAAAGTATTATTAAAAATTGAAAAAAAAGTAAAACGGACATATCTACAGCTATAGAGCTTTCATTTAAAAAAAGGATAATCAAAATCGGAGCCGCTGGAGCTCTGCGGAAAGAAATCCAAACAAAATCGCTTTGACTTTTAAATATATAGATTCGTGATCAGCGAAAATCACGGTTTAAAAACACCCAAACCCCCTTTACCCCCCGTTCATCTCCATAGCGCTAAAATTTCGAAAAATCTCGCCTTAGTGAGCGCCTACGCGATGGTTGGGACATATTCTGAAAGTTTCAAGTCACTATCTTGAGGGGTTTGGGCTGGGCGTCAGGTTAAACGATTTTATATATAGAGAAGATGGTTTTCACTTTTTCCAATAAAAGACGATGCGTAACAGATATTTTTAATTTTACGTTTAAAAACTCAATTTCAAAAAAAAAATAAAAATAAAAATATTTTGCCACCGCTCAGAATTGAACCCGTACCTGGCGCGATGTAGTTTACACTTAATCAGTAGTAAGAATATAAATTTTAAAGATAAATTAAGTAATAAAACATAACAAAAGCTATAATTGCCAATCTGGCAATCATTGGAGACCCGTATGGTGTATGGTGATATTCGTATCAAAATACCAAAATTCCACTTTGAAGTCAAACTTTCCAATAAGATTTTTTAAAATTTATTCCAATCGGATTTTGATGTATGGGAGTTTTATGTAGAATCATATCCTAAATAACTTTTGTTCTTGGACTTTTTTGATAAGATGCACCGTTTTTGAGATATTCACAAAAAACGATTTCGTTCGTATTGGGGGTACCCCCCCTAATGGTCCATTTTTGCCCATTAACGAACTTAGCCTCGCATTTTACGAAAAACGGATCTGCTCAAAATTTCAAGTCTCTAGATCAATCCGTACGCCCGCAATCCGCGCCACAGACAGACAGACGGACAGACAGACAGACGGACGGACATGCAGAAATTAAATATTTTTATCATTCTAAACACACTGGTGTAATTCATTTTTTTGTGCGATGACGGGATGTTGGCGTTACAAACGGTAAGGCAAAGTTAATATACCCTTTGGTTTCACCATACGGGTATAAAAACTGCAGTCATGCCAACAGAACTGCCAACAGAAGTGAAAACAATAATATATGTAAGGTAATAATTATTTTGTCGTGTATTTATACCTATATATTTTTCAACCTGAAATTTTGAAAATATATGCTAATAAACAGTAAATTTCAAATAAAAGTCAATATGCATATTAAGGTTTGAATTCCTGAGCAGCACATGATTTTCTTATACAACAAATAGCTAGAGATATTTAATTTTTTCTGTATAAGAATGCCACGTGCTGTTTAGAAATTTTCTGTGTAATTTTATTTTACCGTATGATATTTTCCAAAAAAAAATAGATTTTTTGTTGTATAACAAAGTCACGTGCTGTTCAGAAATTTTCTGTCTCATTTTATTTTTTTCGTATGATATTTTCCAAAAAAAAAATCGATTTTTTGTTGTATAACAAAGTCACGTGCTGTTCAGAAATTTTCGATATCGTTTTATTTTGCTCGGTACTGTCTTCAAAAAAAAATCGATTTTTTCTGGATAAAAAAATCAAATGAAAGTGAATCAGCATTCTTAAGCTGTTAAATTAGCATGTCGGTGACGCGAACTCATGAGATTTTACCCATCCAAAAATCGCCCAACGCGCCTAAAGAGGTATAATATAAATAAAATAAATAATTTAAGGTAAAAAAAATTTTTAAAAAAACATTTTGTCACCACTCGGAATCGAACCCGCACATCTGGCGCATTGTAGTCTAACACTTATTCAGGAGTAAAAATGTAAACTTAAAGATAAATTAAGTAATAAAAAAATTTCTAAAAAAAATAAAACCGACTTTAAAAAAAACTGAAAAGAGAAAAAAGCACAAAAAAGAAAAAAATAATTTCAACCTATGTCCATTAATAGCGTATTTAAAATTCGGCTTTTTTGGAGTGGCGTTAAATTTACACTAAATAAAATCGTTGTAAAATTTCTATTGTCAAGTTTCGCACAAAATCAGTTTGTACATGGAGACAAAAAATAGGATAGATTTCTACAAAAAATAGTAACATATGAGACAGTGGGCTTTTTTATAGCGATTGCTTAAAAATAGGGAATCCAATTTGGGACATAAAAGAACTTAGTTTTGGTGCTTCTAAGAGCCGTGTCTATAGTTAATCTGTTTGACAACAAAATTTTCGGAGTCGATCTTAGTTCTTAGTTAGCCTTAAGGGTTAGAAAGTATGTAAACGATTAGCCTTAAGGGTTAGAAAGTATGTAATTTATTTTAGTTGCAAATTTAACGCCACTCCAAAAAAGCCGAATTTTAAATACGCTATTAATGGACATAGGTTGAAATTATTTTTTTCTTTTTAGTGCTTTTTTCTCTTTTCAGTTTTTTTTTAAAGTCGGTTTTATTTTTTTTAGAAACTAGCAGACCCTTCGTTGGCAGCTAAAAGTTTTTTGTATAAATTTTAGAATGCCAAAAAACCATAAATAACATAAAAAGTTTTGGGAAAAAATGTTATCCTTACAGGACCTTCCGTTTCGAATTTTGAAATTCGGCGATCCCAAAAACCCTATAATGCAAATTTTTCCGGGGAAAAATGGGAAAAAGGATATTTGTATTATCCGTACAGGACCTTCTGTTTCGAACTTTGAAAATCTAATACCGGATTCGTGATCAGTGACCCCAAAAACCCCATAATGCAAATTTTTCCGGGGCAAAATGGAAAAAAGGATATTTTCGTTATCCTTACAGTACCTTCTGCTTTGAATTTTGAAAATCTAACATAGCTTAAAACCTGATCCTGGCAACGCAGATCATTTTGCAAAAAACCGCGTAAAAATCGGTCCAGTAGTTTTTAAGTTTTGTAATCACAAACAAACAGACAGACAAACATCAATTTTTATATATATAGATAGCAGACCCTTCGTTGGCAGCTAAAAGTTTTTTGCATAAATTTTAGAATGCCAAAAAACCATAAATAACTTAAAAACTTTTGGGAAAAGACGTTATCGTTACAGGACTTTCCGTTTAGAATTTGAAAAATTTAACACCGGATTCGCGATCAGTGACCCCGGAAACCCCCTTATGCAGATTTTTTCCGGGTAAAACGGGAAAAGGATATTTGTATTATCCGTACAGGACCTTCTGTTTCGAACTTTGCAAATCTAATACCGGATTCGTGATCAGCGACCCCAAAACCCCCTTATGCCGATTTTTCCGGGGAAAAAAAGGAAAAAGGATATTTATCCTTACAAGGCCTTCCGTTTCGAATTTTGAAAATCTAATACCGGATTCGTGATCAGCGACCCCAAAAACCCCATAATACCAATTTTTCCGGCGAAAAAGCGGAAAAAGGATATTTGTATTATCCTTACAGGACCTTCTGTTTCGAATTTTAAAATTCAAACAGCAGAGGCGTGATCAGCGACCCCAAAAACCCCATAATGCAAATTTTTCCGGGGCAAAATGGGAAAAAAGGATATTTATGTTATCCTTTCAGGACCTTCCGTTTCGAATTTTGAAAATCTAATACCGGATTCGTGATCAGCGACTCCAAAAACCCCCTGGTGCCAGTTTTTCCCGGGAAAAACTGGAAAAAGGGTATTTGCGTTATCCTTTCAGGACCTTCCGTTTCGAATTTTAAAAATCTAATACCGGATTCGTGATCAGCGACCCCAAAAACGCTATAATGCAAATTTTTCCGGGGAAAATGGGAAAAAGGATATTTTCATTATCCTTACAGGACCTTCCGTTTCGAATTTTAAAAATCTAATACCGGATTCGTGATCAGCGACCCCAAAAACCCTATAATGCAAATTTTTCCGGGGAGAAATGGGAAAAAGGATATTTTCATTATCCTTACAGGACCTTCCGTTTCGAATTTTGAAAATCTACATAGCTAAAAACCTGCTCCTGGCAACGCAGATCATTTTCCAAAAAACCGCGTAAAAATCGGTCCAGTAGTTTTTGAGTTTTGTAATCTCAAACAAACAGACAGACAGACAGACAAACAGACAAACATCCATTTTTATATATATAGATTTTTTTTTTTTATTTCGAACGTTTTTAGTTTCAATTTTTAATATAGGTAAAATTACAAAGGGTTTGAGGGGATAAGTCCGCAGATGAGAAATATATAAAAGAATCTTCCAGATATTGTACTGAACACAATACAAAGAATTTTACTCGATATCCCAAGCACGAAGGGGTTTGAAGGGGTAGGTTAACACGGGGGAAATATATAAAAGAACCTTCCTATAATTGCCAATCTGGCAATTATTGAAAGCTATAATTGCCACTCTGGCAATTATTGAAAACCCGTATGGTGATTTAATTGAACGGCGCACACTGGGGCAAGATGCTTGTAAAGCTGGCAAAAAATACAAAAAATAAATACAATTTATAAATACTAGGCTATAGCCATTTGATAAAGGACCTCTCAACGTACACTGAAACGTTATTAAAAAGTTCGGCAGCTTGTTCCGTTCGTCAGTAGAGTGTACCCTTTTGGATATTTCTATTATTGTTCACATTTTAGTTTTGTGATTTAATTGCTTAAAAAAAGTTTTTTAGACTATGGAACCAAATTATATACCTGAATAACTTCAATTTGATAATTTTTATTTTATTTGGCATGATTAATTTGTAAAAATATATGCATAAGTAAAGTGGCGGTTGGATTTTTGTCACAATTATAATAGATTCTCCAAACAATCGATTTTTTAGTTGTGTTCCAAAGTATATCAAACGTCGAATTTTTTTTTCTAAATACATACAAGTTAGAAGAATAAATAACACTTTACTCATTTTGCTACTTTTTGCTACTTTGTTATTTATGAATATTTTTCCGTAATGAAGTTATGCGAAATCTTTGTCTCAGTTTACCCGCACGCTTCGAATTCTATCTTTATATTTTAGGAACAAATGCAAATACATTGTTTGTGACCAGAAAAGAACAAGTGAAGAGAGTTTGTGAAGTGATTTTTAGCACATTAAAAAGTTTCTATTTACAAAATATGAGAAATTTTTTTAAAATTAAAAGCGTATGAATAAGGTTTCTATAATCCACTAAATAGGTCTTAGTACATAATTGTTTAATAAAACTTTGTTTTACGTGTTGTTTTAATTTTTGCCAGCTTTGCAAGCCTCTCGCCCCAGTGTGCGGCGTATCAAAATTTCATTTGAATTCAAATTTTCCAATAAGATTTTTTTAAAACTTGTTCCAATCGGATTTTGATGTATGGGAGTTTTATGTAGAATCATATTCTAAATAACTTTTGTTCTTAGACTTTTTTGATAAGATGCACCGTTTTTGAGATATTCGGAAAAAACGTTTTCGTTTGTATGGGGGGTATCCCCCCTAATGGTCCATTTTTGCCCACGAACGAACCGGGGTCCAACCAGGAACTTTCTCTACAACTTTTTCTTTGGGATGACCAAAATCGGTCAACCCAGTAAAAAGTTAGGCGTGAACATACATAAAAAAAATATATTCAGGTGGAATTGAGAACCTTTTCCTTTTTGGAAGTCGGTTAAAAATATTAATAAAAGTAAATAAATCAACAAAAAAAAAATTGAAAAGAAAAAAAAAAGAATTTCGTCACCGATCAGAATTGAACCCTGTGCCTGGCGCATGGTAGTCCAACTGCTAACTCACTGCGCTGATCAGACAGTATAGAACGCCGTGTTAACATTGAAGACTTAGCGGCATATTTATAATTTTGAAAGTTATTATAACTAACAAAGTACAGGGTGCGCCATCTATTCCTCCGGTATGTAAACATTCAATAACTTCGCCATTTGTCAACCGATTTGCTTTCCTAGACACGTTTTGGAAACGTCAAACCAGTACAATTTTAACCATGAACCGCTTCACACCGAAAGAACGCGCCGAAATAGTGACGATGTACATTGAAAATAGTCGTTCAATTGTGCTAACTCAACGTGCATATCGTGCAAAATATCGTGGCAAAAAAGCGCCTACCGACAAAACAATTCGGGCGCTGGGTAAAAATTTCTTTGAGCACGGAACAGTAGGCAATCTAACCTATAATCATCCACGCCCAAGACGTTCCAATGAAATTATTGAAGCCGTGAGAGGGAGTGTTGCCGAGGACCCAAATGTCTCGTATCGCCACCGAACTCAGCGGTTGAAAATGAGTGGAACCACGTTGCGGCGCATTTTAAAGGACGATCTCCATTTGTTTCCTTACAAAATACAACTAACTCAAAGAATATTGGCAACAGACAAGTCGCGTCGTATAGAATACGGCAAATTAGTCGGCCGAATGTTGGAAACCATGCCGGACTTTTGGATGCAAGTTTTAATGACCGACGAGGCACATTTCACTCTCTCTGGCGGTGTTAATAAACAAAATTGCCGCATTTGGGCGACAGAAAATCCTCACGAGATTCATGAAATACCATTGCATGATCGAAAAGTGACTGTTTGGGCCGGCGTGTGCGCAAAAACCATCATTGGGCCATTTTTCTTCAA
This sequence comes from Chrysopilus asiliformis, assembly GCA_964034945.1. NCBI lineage: Eukaryota > Metazoa > Arthropoda > Insecta > Diptera > Rhagionidae > Chrysopilus > Chrysopilus asiliformis. Next base: position 61,777,993 of record OZ035962.1, read on the forward strand.
TGAAGGTGAAACAGTTAATGGTAATCGATATCGGTGGATGTTGGCACATTTTGTGTGTCCGAAAATGCGTGAAAAAGGTCTGACTGACTTCTGGTTTCAGCAAGACGGGGCGCCATGCCACACAGCGGACCAAACAATACGGTTTTTGCAACAAAAATTCCCTAGACGTGTGATATCGAAAAGAGGCGATATTGACTGGCCACCAAGATCCCCTGATTTAACCCCCCCAGACTTCTTTTTGTGGGGTTATTTGAAGAGTAAAGTTTACGCCAGCAACCCGAAGACCATTGACGAGCTCAAGACCAATATTCGTGCCGAAATAGCTGCCATACCGACGGAGATGCTCGAAGAAGTGATGGAAAATGCCCGAAAAAGAGCACAGTTTGCGGTGGCCAATAAAGGTGGTCATTTGATCGATGTTGTTTTCAAAAAGTAGTCCACATAAATTGTAAAGGATTGAACTAAATAAAAAAACACCATTTTTTGCAATCTATTGTTTCTTTCAAAAGTTATTCAACATTCTCATACCGGAGGAATAGATGGCGCACCCTGTACATATTATTAAAAATTGAAAAAAAAGTAAAACGGACATATCTACAGCTATAGAGCTTTCATTTAAAAAAAGAATCATCAAAATCGGTTCAATAGGAACTACAGGAGCTCTGTCGAAAGAAATCCATAAAAAATCGCTTTGCCTTTTAAATATATATTAGATTGTATTCATGAAAAATTTCGACCTCTTAATTTTGCCTAAAAAACATTTCCCGATTACTCCTGAGTCGATTGGAGTCATATTAAAAAAATGTCTCTCTGTCTTTCTGTCAGTCTGTCAGTCTGTCAGTCTGTCAGTCTGTCAGTCTGTCAGTCTGTCAGTCTGTCAGTCTGTCAGTCTGTCAGTCTGTCAGTCTGTCAGTCTGTCAGTCTGTCAGTCTGTCAGTCTGTCAGTCTGTCAGTCTGTCAGTCTGTCAGTCTGTCAGTCTGTCAGTCTGTCAGTCTGTCAGTCTGTCAGTCTGTCAGTCTGTCAGTCTGTCAGTCTGTCAGTCTGTCAGTCTGTCAGTCTGTCAGTCTGTCAGTCTGTCAGTCTGTCAGTCTGTCAGTCTGTCAGTCTGTCAGTCTGTCAGTCTGTCAGTCTGTCAGTCTGTCAGTCTGTCAGTCTGTCAGTCTGTCAGTCTGTCAGTCTGTCAGTCTGTCAGTCTGTCAGTCTGTCAGTCTGTCAGTCTGTCAGTCTGTCAGTCTGTCAGTCTGTCAGTCTGTCAGTCTGTCAGTCTGTCAGTCTGTCAGTCTGTCAGTCTGTCAGTCTGTCAGTCTGTCAGTCTGTCAGTCTGTCAGTCTGTCAGTCTGTCAGTCTGTCAGTCTGTCAGTCTGTCAGTCTGTCAGTCTGTCAGTCTGTCAGTCTGTCAGTCTGTCAGTCTGTCAGTCTGTCAGTCTGTCAGTCTGTCAGTCTGTCAGTCTGTCAGTCTGTCAGTCTGTCAGTCTGTCAGTCTGTCAGTCTGTCAGTCTGTCAGTCTGTCAGTCTGTCAGTCTGTCAGTCTGTCAGTCTGTCAGTCTGTCAGTCTGTCAGTCTGTCAGTCTGTCAGTCTGTCAGTCTGTCAGTCTGTCAGTCTGTCAGTCTGTCAGTCTGTCAGTCTGTCAGTCTGTCAGTCTGTCAGTCTGTCAGTCTGTCAGTCTGTCAGTCTGTCAGTCTGTCAGTCTGTCAGTCTGTCAGTCTGTCAGTCTGTCAGTCTGTCAGTCTGTCAGTCTGTCAGTCTGTCAGTCTGTCAGTCTGTCAGTCTGTCAGTCTGTCAGTCTGTCAGTCTGTCAGTCTGTCAGTCTGTCAGTCTGTCAGTCTGTCAGTCTGTCAGTCTGTCAGTCTGTCAGTCTGTCAGTCTGTCAGTCTGTCAGTCTGTCAGTCTGTCAGTCTGTCAGTCTGTCAGTCTGTCAGTCTGTCAGTCTGTCAGTCTGTCAGTCTGTCAGTCTGTCAGTCTGTCAGTCTGTCAGTCTGTCAGTCTGTCAGTCTGTCAGTCTGTCAGTCTGTCAGTCTGTCAGTCTGTCAGTCTGTCAGTCTGTCAGTCTGTCAGTCTGTCAGTCTGTCAGTCTGTCAG